>JAOUZG010027273.1:675599-692861 GCA_026289955.1 Argiope argentata | reverse complement strand
TATATATATATATACACTGAAGTGACAAAAGTCATGGGATGACTGTTAATATCGTGTAGGTCCTCCTTTTGCCCGGCAAAGTGCAACAACTCGACGTGTCATGGAGTCCACAAGTAGTTGGAAGTCCTCTGCAGGAATATTAAGCCATGCTGTCTGTATAGACGTCCATAATTGTGAAAGTGTGGATTGTGCAGGAGTTTGGGCACGAACGGACCTTTCGATGATGTCCCATAAATGCTCGATGGGATTCATATCGGGCGATCTAGATGGCCAGATCATGCGCTGGAATTGTCCGGAATGTTCTTCAAATCAATCACGAACAGTTCTGGCCCAGTGACATGGTGCATTGTCATCCATAAAAATCCCATCGTTGTGTGGGTACGTGAAATCCATGAATGGCTGCAAGTGATCTGCAAGCAGCTGAACATAACCATTTCCAGTCAATGATCGGTTCAGTTGCACCAGAGGACCGAGTCCATGCCATGTAAAAACAGCCCACACCATTATGCAGCCACCACCAGCTTGAACAGTGCCTTGCTGACAGTTTGGGTCCATGGCTTCGTGGGGTCTGCGCCACACTCGAACTCTACCATCAGCTCGTAACAACTGAAATCGTGACTCATCTGACCACGCCACGGTTTTTCCACTGGTCTAGGGACCAGTCGATATGCTCACGAGCCCAGGAGAATCGCTGCAGGCGATGTCGTGCTGTCAGTAAAGGCACTCGAGTCGGTCTTCTGCTATCATAGCCCAAGGAAGACAAATTTCGCCGCACAGTCCTATCGGACACGTCCCTCGTACGTCCCACATTGATTCCTGCAGTTATTTGACGAAGTGTTGCGTGTCTATTAACATTGACCATTCTACACAGATGTCGGTGGTCTCGGTCGTTAAGTGCAGGTGGTCGCCCACTGCGCTGTCCATGATGGGATGGGATGTCTGAAATTTCATACTCTCTGCACACTCTTGATACTGTGGATCTCGGAATGTTGAATTCACTAACGATATCCGCAATGGAATGACCCATGCGTCTAGCTCCAACTAACATTCCACGTTCAAAGTCTGTTAATTCTCGTCGTGCCGCCATAAATCACGAAAAACCTGTTCAGATGCATAACTTGAACACAAATGAAAGCTCTGGAAAACGAACTGCGCATTTATACTTTTTCGCTGCGATACTACTGCCATCTGTATATTTGCATATCCATGCTATCCCATTACTTTTGTCACTTCAGTGTATATATATATATATCCCTTTTTCTAATCAATAAAATGAATATTTCCTATTCAATGAATTTTTATTTGTCTATGTACTTTTATGCATATAAAATGTTCAAAGTTATTCACATTAAATAATTTTGATAAAAAATAAATGCCTCATTTTGATTAATTGGAACTGCCTATCATAATATACCTATGTACAAAATGTACGCGTAAATTAGCAACATAAGAAATGAAATGAATATACTACTACTTATTTCTAACCAATTTTATTTCATTTTTGAATTTTTCTAATGAATTATTCATTTTTGCACTTCAAACAATCTGTAGTAGAATATCTTTTAATTAAAAGTTCTCTTGACAAAAAACGAAAACAATCTATGTAGTAATTTATTGATAAGGAAAAATTATAAGATGTAATGTTTGAAGCTAGATTTTCCATTGTTCTTTTTGCATATGTATTTGTTTATCAATTCTTATTACAATCTAATTGGAAATTTCCCGAAAAATCAAATCATGCGTTTTAGCTTCAACTTTTCTAAATAACAACTAACTCAATTTTCGTAAATGCTTTTACCTAATAATTATCAGTACAAGCAGTTACGTTAAAAGAAATAATCAAAACTCACAATGATGTTTGATGAGGCTTATACCTTTAACATCTTGACTGCCACGGGAGTTACCAGTAACTTTCCAGCACATATATATTACACTTTAAGATATTCAGCGCTTCAGACAATGTGTTAATATTCCTTTATCACTCTTTAAATTTACGGTGGTATCACATCATAATTTACTGATGAAGTTAACCAATTTTAATTGTTCGATACAAATTTTTTCACCAGCGCTTGAAAAGACGTCAAAATCGATAAAACTTAGATCTGATAGTTGGTGATGCTTTCTTCATACACATATGCGCTTAATACATTTCTTACTTGGTGTGCAATTTTTATGTGCCATATTAAATCATCGTAGTAGATTTTTTCTCAATAATGCTAATAGTTCACATTCTTCCTCTATATATCTTGTTCAAATTTTCAATCGTTGATAAAATACTTTTTTTCATCCACTCAATTTCAAATACATTGTTTTTTTAAACTTGTAGTGGATGACAATTGATGTTAATGCAGTTTCTTCATATATTAATCCATTATTAAATTTAATTCGTTTTTAATGCTTTAAATAGAGTTTTAGTAGTTCGTAATGAAAATAGAAATCAACAGGCTGTAACTCAACCGGTAAAATGCAAGGATTTCAGTAATTTTCTTGTGACGATGACGAATAAGAGTTCAATTTTTACGAAAATGGGTCATTTTTTGATAAAATATTTATTTTAATTGTAATTATTTTTAAAAAAGTAAATAAAATACATTTTTTATTTCGTGACCTAAGTAGGAATTGCTCATTTTTTTTTATTTTACTCGTTTTATTCCTATTTCTCTAATAAGTTTATTAAAAGCGGTTAACCGGAAGAGGAGCTGCTGTAGAAGACAAATGACGAGTCTTTGAGAGGATAACGAAGCAACGGTGGCGTGCCGGCGTTGTGTGTAGTTCCAGCGAATGCTGAACTTCTGTGGGCTTAGTCCTGTTGTCTACTGTAGATGCAGTTATGTACATTGCGTGGATAGCCAGTGTGTGTTTGTGAGTCGGCACCTAAAGCGAGGAAACAGTGATAAGTTCAGCCGTTTGGGGAGATCGTAGAGCGAAGCTCCGAGGAACCCTCAATCCGACTCATTTCTGTCTGTGCTTTGAGAGCTGTGGTCGATTACTACTTGTGGACTACTGTCTGCTGCAAGGCGCTGTCCTGTGTTCGTCTCGACTAATATTCGATATTTGTTGTCTGAGTATTCGTCGTCTTTGTGTTAATGTCTTTGTGTGTAAATGAACATCATTGTTTTCTACTAAGGCCTGATGATTATGTGTTTCTTCACAACAAACGTCCACTGCCATAAAGAAAAAAGATGAGCCCTACAGTGAGTTCATAACAATATAGACAAAAGGCCAAATATAATAATTGCGAACAATAATAAAGATGTGTTCTAAAATTAACACTACACCTTCAACATGACTTAAATGAAACCATACATTTAAACTTATTCCTGTATTTATTTATTTTTTTCCTAGATGCAACCACCTTGAGCTTCGACGGCACTCAGTACATGAAGATCACGGTGCTGGAGGGCCCGACCCAGGCGGAGGACATCCGATTGCGGATGAAGACGACTCGACCGAGTGGCCTGCTGTTCGCGACCTCCTCCGAGAAATCGACCACCGCCATGTCAGCTGCCCTCGAAGCTGGTAGATTCAAACTGGTCCTCAACCTTGGTGATGGAAACAAGGTCTGTTCTTATTGTTAGCTCTAAAATATTTCTATAAAATTGCGATTTCATAAATAATTCGCACTAAGAATTCAAACAAATCAACAAACAATTCAACTCAAAAATTTACTCGTAATTGCTAGAAAGCTATCAAAAAGATTGAAATGAAGGTTTCTAGACTATTAAACGAAATATTATTTTTTATTTAAAAAATTGAATTTTATTTCTATCGTTGCTGTGCATCTATAAATGAAAATAATCAAGTTATTCTAAATAACTTTGCTTATTTTAAAATTATTTTCAACTCGCAATGCTTAAAATGCTTTGTTCAGAAATTTCTCTTGACTAATAAAAAAAGGTGAATTTTCGGCAGTTTTTAAAATTTTTTTGATACAATCTTTAATTTTTCGAAAAATTATAAATTTTATTATTATTTAGGGATGATGATATCATGTCCAAGTTACTAATGAAAGGAGTGTATTAGTCCTTGGAGTAATCGCGAACAGAAATAAGACATCCAGTTCATTGGAATATGACACATTTGCTTACACAATACCTTTTTACAGCGTTCTTTTTTACGCACCTCACATATAGAGCACAAACGGAAGAACAACCGCGCCCGAACCTAGACTCGAACCTGGGACGCCCAGATCACGAGGAAGACTCGCTACCCCTAGGCTTGACTGCTGGCGAGAATATATTAATGTTTAATTTAATTAAAAATAAAGTTGCTAGTCATAAGTGGATTTTTAATATATTATTTTATCTATAGACTTTTTTGCATTAAAAGCTTTATATGTACTTCTAAAAAGTGAAGTTCAGGTAAATGCAGTTTAAGAGATACCAAATTCTTGTGACGTTGACACATTAAACCCCGTGTACGTTTTTCGATATGTTTTTTTATTATTTTTCTTTATTTCCTAAGTTGCTAACTAGAACATATTGTATGAGTATTTTATACAATTGGAGAATACATTTTTGCATTAGGCCGAACCTTTTTTCAAGCCACAGGAAGTTTATATTTTTAATCTCAATTAGTTTCTAAAATTTTACAAATGATTCTATAAAAATTATTTTTATTACAATGTAGTAAATATTTTTCTAATTTGACTTTTTTCCCGACCTTTGATATTTTTTACTAATTCTTTTAATTTCCTTTTTTCGACACTAGGAATGCTGCGATCTTTCCCAATAAACCTTTATGAACCTTTATGGATGGTCTTCCCCTTTTTTCTACAGAAATATTTGATGAGTTATAGGCGTATTGTCAAATAATATTTACTCGTGATTACAGGGAAAATAATAAAGCTAAATACTATCAACTCTTTATTTACTACGAAAAAATATATTTTGCACTAGACAGTAATAAGGATTTTAGTTGTGCGAGTAATACAAATTAAAGTGTCATTAATGTGACTTCTTTTGTTGAAGATTAGATGACAAATATATCAGGATTGCACGATCTACTTTTGGCAGAATGCATGCTGAATTGGAGTCATTTGCCAAACGATTTCTAAGAAAGTTTCTAATGTTGTTCATCTCTGAAAATAATGACTGGCAGGCAAAGGCAGATAAAAATACGTTTAAAATAGCATGATCCAATTTCTCTAAACAGTTAAATGTATCTGGAATTGATTTGAAAGTTTACAAAATTTCGTTACTGCTATTTTTACGTTTATTGCTTGCTAATCTTTCTATTTCGATCAATTACAACATTTTCCTGTTTTCAATAAATTTTTGAATCCATAATGAACTAGACTGTATATCTGTCAGTTGCATTTCAAATTTTTCAATTCCAAACTAATTCAATTGGGACTTGATCAGTTTATTTAATGAAGTCACATCAGGGCATGTAATAAACTTTAAAGTCTCCGATTATTCTTTGAACTGAAAAACTCTGGCTGAAAATTTCTTGATTGACGAATCAATAAAGGAAATGAATTCTTCAATAACTTTTTCTTCGTCTGGTTTTTCATTTACATCTAAATATTTGATATATATATTCAAATTTAGGAAGTAGTTGTATTTTTTAAATAATATCATTCCTAAAGTGTGAAATCCAGCGTCCTAAGTGCGAATGAGATCCATCGTGACGATATTTGTTTTATTTGTGCTTTGAATCTTTACGATCAATTCATTGAAATGTTGGCATATATCCATAAAAAACATCAATTTTGAGAGCCACGTAACATCCAACAACCGTGGATATTGTACAATTCCTCCTATATTTTGAAGAAACAGTCTGATTTCTGCCAAGCAGTCAAAAATTCGTTGAAGTACGTTCCCACGGCTCAACCAGAGAGTATTATTACACATTAGTAAGCAATAATACACCGAGTTGACTTCATCCAACAAAGCCTCAAACTTTCATTTATTTAAAGTCTGTGATTATAGGAAGTTGACAATTTTTGTGAACCACGCCATTACATTAACAAGAAATGTTAAACCACACTTAGAGGTGAAGTAAGTAGGTGAATAATGCAGTGGAGTTCAAGAATTGAATGTTCTACGCCTATTTGAAATAAACTCATGAAGTCTTATTTTGCCCACCATATTTGGACTACCATTAGTTACTGAAAAAGTTCCAATCAAATCCATTTCTTTTTCAGCAAGCGAGTTTTTAACAGCCGAACAAATATCTAAGCGCTTTTTTAAATGGAAACGGAAAATTCGCGTTTGTTTGTAATACTTCATAATAAATTTAGTTATTTCAGATTAAAATACAAACACATGGGATCAACAGCTTGCCCCAAATATTGTGTCCTGTGCACGCGTACCAATGGTTCGTCATCCCTACCAAAGGTACAGTTTACTACTCTGGCTACATTTAGAAGCTTTTTGAATTTAAAGGACTAATGTTCTTCAATATCTATATTTCAACAGTTTTAATTTATCAGTCTTAAGCTTTTTTTTATTTTTTTATTTATTCATTATAGATTCAGTGGTATTTAATCAAAATTAAATTATAGTCAAATCAAAGTAATCAAGATGCTATACTATTTTAGTTGAAAGACAAAATTTTATTTAAAAGAATAAGACGCCCGAATTTAGAAAATAATTCAACATAGAATTCGAAAAGAACTTTAAAAAAACTACCGCTCGTGGAATCTTAGCTCGGAGCTATAAAAAAACCACTGGTACCTTACAGCTATTTTCTAAGTAATAATTGAAAGTAAAAATTCCCCAATGTAGTAGTAATCTGAACCAATCTTAAGATAATCGCGGCGTGCGTGCGTGCGTGCGTGCGTGCGTGTGTGTGTGTGTGTGTGTGTGTGTGTGTGTGTGTGTGTGTGTGTGACCCAACATAAAAGACAACACAAGACGAATTTTCGCTTTCGGTTTTATTCTTTCTCAAGAGGTATACTGCGCAGCATAATAGCAGGAGAAGGTTTACAAAGCATAAAAAAAAGGGTAGAAAGGGACGGAACATGTATGTCTGGTCTTATATACTGTGATATTCTCATAAATCATACACGTGTAGATTATTATCAAAATTCTGGTATACTATTTCTAATGATAAATTAAAAAACTAATAGGAAAACAAATAATAAAAATTTAAAAGAATCTTCTGAATAGAACAAAAGCAACAGAACATTTTTAATAGCTCCTTTTGTTTTTTATTTGACCTGTATTTGTTATTTTGGGAACTTCTGATAAAAATAAAATGGTACTACTCCCTGTTGTAACCTTTTTCACGTCACTTTCTTTATCATTGGGATGGCTTGGTTTTCAGTTTTTGCTTTTTGTATCTTTTATTCGTCTCAGAATCAATATCCTTAGTAAGAAAAAATTATTGCATACCCGGGCTAAAAGGATATTCTCGTAAATTACCCGCCGGAGAATTTTCTGAAAAAGGCCAAAGTTAGTACTAAGCGTTTGTTTTTCTCTTCTGTTATTATTTTATTATTTATAGTTCTGTTCCATTTCTGTTCGCAATAAATAAATTCGTAATTTCTATTTAGTGAAAGTAAATCAAGCGGTAGCAAATAAATAAGTTGGAAGACTGGAATATTTTCACAAAATAAATTTTTCTATCCATAATAAGTTTGTTGCAGTATTTTTCAACTTATATATTTTGCAACTAAAAATGAGGGCTAGATGAATATATATATATATATATATATATTAGAATGTGATAAAACTAATATTCATATTATCTGCAGAGAATATGATATCGTTTGCATAAAATAATATCATAATTTAATGAAGTAAACTCTTTCAATTAAATTTTTAATCGCTTGTGAAAGAGTATATTTTGAACCTATAGAAAACACTTGATTTAACAGTTTTTATATTCAATAACTTCTTTATTTGATTAATCAACAGAAATACCAAAGTTCAAAATCAATTTAGTTACATTTTCAAATCGATAAAAATTCTGTAATAATACTGGATGTAAGGCTGTTGTTTTTGTTATTTAATATTTAGGTGTCAGTTTTACTCTCTCATAAAAATTAAACTTTATGGAAAAATCAATTTTAATATAATTTATATAAATCATTTGTTATTAAAAATTGATTGGTTGCATTTTCCCAAATAAACTTTTTTTAAAAGGCAAGTTGCATTTATCAAAACTAATACTGCAGTTTGTAACAATAATGCGTCAACATTTAAGTATATAATTGAAAGGACATTGGGGTTTTTTAAAGCAATTAATTAAATAAATTTTTTAGATTGAATGTAGAAACTTTCGTATGACTTGTTTTTAGGGTCTACCTCTAAAAAATACTTTTGCAAAGAAGACATTTTTTGCGTTTTAAACAATTAGCTATAAAATAGTTTAATTAATATTTAATACTAAAATAGACATGCTGTATAACAAAATATGAAACTGAAGAGTAGAAAAGAGGATGAATTTGTATTTGTACATATTTTATTGTGAAATAAAAAATTAAACTACACTACAAAGTATTTTTTTCACTATAAAATCAAACTTATCACTATCTCCTTGAATAATAAATAAATAAAATATAAAAATGTGACTCGTTTAACGAGCAATGTTTCGCAGAAAAAAGGCACTGCGGCATCACATACTAGATTACCTTGTATTAGTCTTTTTTGAAGGAGAGAATTCTTATATTTGCATGAAAACATTTGTGGCTAGATGGTTGTGGCTTTGTCAAACGCGAAGCCTAGGAATTAAATAAAGGGCTTGCGAACTCATCGAGATTTCGTATGTGGCAAAATTATAGAGATAGAGATGGACAGTAACGGCATCAATGACTGGTGGAAGAACATAGAACTACCGAAATGCTTTTGGGGCTGCATTCGATGTCACAGCAAATATCTGCATTGGCGTTTGTGTCAGGATAGGAAAAAATACACGTAACTGGCCGGAGTATAATGAAATGAATAATGAAAACTCCTAAAGGAGCCGAAAACTATTCTATCAAACGTTGAGAAGAATTGCCCTTAAAATACATTGTAATTTTAGGATATTCTTTTTTACAATTAAATTAATATTTCTTTTTTCAGGTCTTCTTCGTTGGCCAAGGACTCAACGATGATCAGTGGCACACACTTCACGTGACCAGGAGGGGGCAAAGCATGGACGTCAAAGTGGATTCCGAAGCTACGTCCCGGGGTCAGTAGCAATTCATCTTCGTCCATATGCAACGCATAATAGCGAAAAAAAATAACTGACCTTGCCTGACGTTTTTGTTGGGCACAACAATAAGAAATGTTTTTAAGGTTTTGGGTTGAAAATAATTTTGATAAATCCTAAGGTCGAATAAATATCAAAAAGGATTTTTTTGATCAGGTGAAACAATTAATTTATATTTGCTTAATTGCTGCAGTAATATCATATCAGTTTGAACGAATTCGTAGAAAGGCTCAATCACAGTACTGAAAATAACGAAGCTAATTTCTAAATGGAATGAAAACGTTTCAAATGAACAGTTAATATCTCCTAGAGTGAGAAAAAGGGGGAAACTGTTTAAAAGTCAGTCGTTTTTTTTTCTTTGATTTTTTTTTTCGAACTACAGTAAATATGTTTTAAAACTATGATCCTTTTATACAAATAGTTGCTGAAAGAGATAAAAGTAAAATATTTCCCAAAAATTAAAGAAAAATGTTTTAATTTCTTTGGGATCAACAGATGTGGATAGTTCACATTTCTTTCTTTCACTTCATTATTTTGTTTAAAAAATTATTAAAATAAACGAAATGTACTTTCCCAAATTGATGACAACCGATTCCTCTGCCTTATATGTATTGGTTCGTTTGCCGAGAGATAGAAAAATTCAGATATCGCTGGCAAGTCTTGCAGAAATTATAGATTTGTAACTGACACAACTATGTTGATTTCTGATTTATCAAAATAGACTATTTAGCGCTCATTCATCCTTATGGTTTAAATAATCCTTGTGCCTTCTTAGCGGAGATTCTGGTATGACCTATGAAAAAAGTCTCATCTTATTAGGGGGGAGGCATCTAAGAGATAAGGATGAGAAGCTTCCTGTGAGGTGATTAGTTCTCGCCACCCAAGTGGATATATAAAAATTGTGCGGATCACCTTCCTCCTTTCAATGACTGGGCGTTCTTCCAATAGGAAGACTTATACCGTGGCAAGTGATGATTCTTGGGACCTAGTTTTAGTTTCCAATGCAGTCGCAGCGATCCAGTCAACAAAATTCAATACAACAGCCTTAATTAAGTGACGTGGAGTAGCCAGTGTGCTTATCAAAACAGCCTCATCTCATCAACAAGCAGTTCAGGTTTGAAGATCGGAAGTTTCTGGAATGATAGTTAGTTCTCGCCACCCTGGTGGGTAAGGAAATGATGGGGGTCAGCTACTTTCTTCTGTTGACAGAACTTTCCTTCTACGGGAGGAGTTATACCGTGGCCGATGAGGGCCTTTAATACTCAGTCATAGTTATCGCCAGTCAATCAAATAAATACTTATCCTTAGCGATGAGAAGGTATCGCCGGTTATGGTTATCAGAACAGACTCGTTTCATATCAATTTAGGCTTAGTTTCATCTGCCCTTTCATAGAAACCTGAATTACTATGCACATTATTCGCACTTATTCTTTTATAATTTAAATAGAATTTCCTTATCAGAAATGAAATTGTAGATGTTTTATTTTCTTTGAAGCATTCTGATCGCCAGTACAAAAGTCTATTTCCTAGTTCTAAGAATTAATATACTTATTTCGAGCGAAACGTGTTTGTCTTATTTTAGATTCAGGTAGGGGAGTTGCAAATTGTAGTAAATATCTACACCCAGACTTTTTTTATGCTCCCGAAAGCTAATCCTTTTATCTGTAACACGCTGAGAAACTAAACTAATTTGTGTACAAAATGAATAAATAAAAGAATCCCATTATCTTCTCTGAAAGGGTGCCAAAATCTGGAGCGATACGTTCCCCGGAAGTTCTGACGTACCTTTTGGCCAGACAGACAATCACGAAATATTCCTAGAAAAGGTTCCAACTTATAAAATCTTTCTTCTAGAAATTTCTATCTGTTTCCTACATTACTTTTGCTAATATTGCATATGCTATTAAATGCCTATATTCTTTTTTATTTATGGCATTTTCTATCAAAAAGGTTTTAATTCTTTATATCTGAAGGAACATAATTATAACATATATCGATACAGAATTGGCTTAACAGTTTTTAATGTTTCAAAAAAAGAATGGAGATAATTTTATTTTTTGTATTTTTTTTCTATTTAAAATTTAAAAGGGGTATGCTGTCGAAATGTTCGAGTTTATAAAATTTTTATGAGGTCTCTAACAACTCGCAATATTTATTAGTCGGGCTTTATAGACACATAACAAATGAATACAAAGATTTTGATAAATTTATGTTATATACTCTTTGTTTTTATTTCTCTTCTTTGCTCTATTCCCAACCTCTAAGACATAAATAACCTACATACAGTCAGTTTAGATTAGGCAGATAATAGACTGTAATTTTTCTTTAATTTAATGATTGAAGAAATATTTTTTTTACAATTTGATTTGAAATTAATCATAAAATATTTAAGGAAATAATTTTATACTAAGGAAGAACGAAAATTTTGCATCATACTTGTCATATTTCCATTTACTCGGGTTTTTCTATCAGAAACTGGTCACTTTCCCATTTCTTTAATGAGCAGTTATCTTCAATTTTACTATTTCCATTTTAAATCGAAGCTAAAATATCAGTATGTCATATAAAAATCGAATGGAAAAGAGGATCTATGAAAGTTCACAATTCATAACTTGGAAAGGAAAAAAAAAGAATTATTATGTTTCGATTGCTGAAACAGCAATTTTTGGAAGTAAGGCTGACTCACGAAAAATAAGATTCAACTCTAATATTGAAATTATTGTTAAAATATCAGCAACCAAACAAAATACCAATTTTTTACTTTCCTTAAAAAATGGCATTGTAGATGGAACAAACGATAAATGCTCATTAGTAATGAAATTTGGTATACATATTAGATCGCCAACGTCCGCCAATGGTTTAGTAGCTCATTGGCCTCAAATTGGCTCATTGGATTCACATTTGGTAATTAACCGTCGACGCCAACGAAACCAACGAAATGGCGGACGACAGTTAAGGTTTGAACAATTTTTTAAATAATGGCAGGTTTTTTGCCATTATTTGCGATTTAGCAACTCATTGGCGACGCCTTTAAATTTGGTGATAAAAATCGACGGTTTAATACATAAGTACCTGAAATTTTTCTCACATTTAATAGAGGACTCTTTAAACAGCTCATAATTACTTACCAACATTTTAGCTGAATAAAAGTTAGTATTTTGGCTATTTTATGATATGTTAAACTTTATAAAAAATATTATTGTTATATAAAACGTGTAATTGAATTTCTAGATAAAAGCTTTAAAAAATGAATGAAAAAATTCTGCGCTTGTAATCACAAAATTCGTCGCCAAATTTGATATATATTTCAGACATTGTGTTTTTGACTTATCACGTTTACATTTTTTTAAAAATTCAGACAGCCAGCTTCTGGTTGGATTTATCTACTCTATAGATGCTAAATCTGTGATAGATCATCATCTATAGGTAATAGAAAACTATAGATATGTGTACCAAATTCTATCTGCTGGCTTTCTGGCACAGAGGTAGAACGTCTTCCTCGTGTTCTGGAACCCCGGTTTCGAGTCCCGGTTTGGGCATGGTTGTTCTTCTGTGTGCTATCTGTGAGATGTATGACTGTGCCCCCCTGTAAAAAGGGGCTGTGCGAGCAAATGTGGTGATTGTGTAGTTAAATTGTACTCTTGGCCCTAGTTGGCGCTACTTCAGAAACAAGAGACGCTCCTTTCGGCTTAAATATGCTGCTGTATCAACAGGGGACTTGTCTATTGGTGAGTGCCATAATTTTACCTATCTTGTTCTCTTCGTTTTGAAATTATCATGCTAACTTATTTTTGAACAGCCGGACAGATAGACTTTCTTGCAATAGATTTTTACACAAAATTTGACAGAAATCTGCAAATTTGATGTAAATGATGCTTACCAAATTTTAACTACCCAGCTCAAAGAGTTATCTTTGGAACAGACAGTCGAGGACCGGGATAGTCTGGTTGGTAGAGTGTTGGACTCGTATCCTTAGGTTACGAGTTCGAACCTCGCCGACCAAAGATTCCCCGTGTGTGTGTGTGTTGGCTAGCACTCGTGAAATCTGTTGTGGTCACAAAGTCTTCAATGTCGAGAGTAATACCACTGGGAGTACTCGGTTAGAGGTGATCGTTCTCTTTTCCAGATCTAAATTACGAACTGTGGATGGATGAATGAATGAAAATGCATGAATGAAGGCCGTCCCATAAAAAGGTTTGTGACATGTGTGTAGCTAAGTGTTATCTTAGCCCTAGTTGGCGCTCCTAAAAAAACAGCGACGCTCAATCGTTTTAAATCGCTGACAGGGTTGTTAGGAAACTTGAAAAAGTGCTTTAAATAACAACAACACAGAGAAGCGAACACTTTCCAAAAAGGGATTTTTCGGAACTTAAGGAGATCTAAAATGAAAAAATGCATCCAAATGTCTAGTTTGAATTTTTTTTTCCACGATCACTGTACTTAATGCTAAGTATATGAAAAATTAAAAACATTCCGTCTTTCATTTTAAGATCTTTCTGAAACACAATTAACAGAAGTCCCGTACCATTCATGAATTCTCAACTTATTTTAGATAACGTTTTTTGTTGTTAAACTTAGATTCAGATAATGTTTTAAATATATGTCAGTCTTAAAAATGAGAAATACGTAGGAATTACTGCAAACAAATTTTGATAATATTTTTATGTTCCGAAATTCGTGAAAGAGAGAAATTTTACAATTAAAGGCTACTGAATGGAATTGAAACTTGTACAGAACGCTTGAATTTGAAATCCTAAAAGGAAAGAAACTGGTGTTGTAAACAATATGCCAGCAAGCACATTGTTTCAAATTCTTTTCGAAATTGATTGAATAAAATATGCAAACATTTCAAAACAACGCTTTGAGGGTTTCCACATTAAAAATATCATATTCTTATACTTACTATAAATATCCAGAAATGCTAATAACAAAAGAAAAATCAAATCCTTTCCTATCCTTCTAAATTTGTTATTCACATTACCGAAACAAAGGAATAAACAATAAACTCTATTTACATCATTTTCAATCAGCAGGGATGCTTTAGAGATTTTTGAGAGCATGATAGAATAAATAGATGTATTCAATTTCAATCTACGTGATGATAAATCGTCATTTCTTCAAACAATTTATATATTTTTAATTAACATTCCCAATTAATTAATTTGTTAAATCGCTCGTTTTATAATTGAATTGATTGTTTTGCAATAAGACACCGTTTCAATTATTTATTTAATTGCAACGGTTGCTTTACATCTTTAGAGAGAGCGCTTAAATAATGAAATGTTGACAATCAAATTTCTAAAATATAAATTATTAATTGCCTTTGCTAGTTCTCCCGGAATTTTATAATCTTTAATTCCAGTTAAATTATTTAGAATAACTTAATATCCATAATAGAATGAAATTTTTTGGCGTTAAAGATGTGCTACTTTAATCTATTGAAACATTCAAATAATGCATAACAGTTTCATGATATCTCAGGAGATGTTAAGAATGCAAATTCGTGGTTCATCTATTGTATAAAATTTTTAATAATGGAACTTTATTATCATGTCAGAACATCATGTTGCTCTTGGGATGATGTTTTTGGCGTCAACAAAAATCTGTTGGCGAAAAATAAAAAAATGTATTATTTACACGAGCATCTCAAAAAATCATCTTTTAATAACGAAATAAGTTAATGAATACGGCAAATAAAACATAGAAAATTGCAATTTTGAGAATGAAATTATAGGAAATGAAATAGATAGGAAATGTGATATTTCTTTTAAACAGTAAATGTGCCACAACGTTTTTTTATCGTTAGCAATAATACTAAAGTGACTCATTCAACGAAACAATAAAAATGAATAAAAATATAATTTAACTTGCCCGAGCACGTGGTGCTTGGCTGTTCAAGAAATTAAGTTCTGACATGATATATTGAAATATGCATAGCAGATTTTATTTTAATCTTTTTTTTGTATTCATTTCAAAAAGTACCTTGATATTAAAGAAAGTATGTCTTCTTTAATTTATACAGCAGCAGAAAAACGCGAGATTAGGCAATTAATGAAAGAATGAAAACGGACAATTAAAAAAACAATATGTATTGCTGGAAATTAGAAAAAACATATTTGTTAAAAAAATTGCAAAAATTCAAAAAAAAATTTCATGTTTATTAAATTAGTATCACTATATAATAATTTTTATATATCTTATAGAAGAGTAAAATACATTTTTGCGCGATAATATTTTTGATAGTTATCACAGAAAAATGTTGAAGTTCGGATTAATTTTTAATTAATTAAATTGTAATTAAAATTTCAAAAAAATATTATTCCGAGTTGGATATTTTACATTCTCCTCGGTGTACATGGGCTAAATTTTGTATTTTGATTCAGACGGCCTGGCATGTTGAACGATCATCTCTATTATCAGTAAACAATCTAAATTTAAAAACCAGCAGAAATGGTCTTCTCAAAACTTTCTCGCATATTCTTTAATAAAAATGCTATCACAGATAATCCCTTACGCGATATCGATATACCATATTGCGAAATTTTAATCGTTGGACGGAATTTAGCATTTTTACTGAATCCATCGTGCGATACTTAGCGAGTTTTTCGGAAATTAATCCCTGGCAGGAGGTTAAAAGTACCTCTTGCCAAGGATTAATTTACACAATTGAAACAAAAAT
This sequence comes from Argiope argentata, assembly GCA_026289955.1. Classification (NCBI taxonomy): domain Eukaryota; kingdom Metazoa; phylum Arthropoda; class Arachnida; order Araneae; family Araneidae; genus Argiope; species Argiope argentata. The sequence continues at coordinate 677,038 of JAOUZG010027273.1, read as the reverse complement.
TTGACTCAAAACTGCACTTATAGTCATAACATCTGGTACCCACCGGCAACCTGGCACAGAGGTTGCGCGTTTTCTCGAGATTCGAATCCGGTGGCCTGTTTTCGAATCTCGGCCAGGGCATGGTTATTTTGTGTTTTATCTGTATGAATGTGCCCTCTCCCCTTTAAAAAGGGGCTTTCGAGCGAATGTGATGAGGGTGTAGCTAAGACGTACTCTTGGCCCTAGTTGGAGCTACTTGAAACAAGAAACGCACCCTCGGCTTAAAATAGCTGACTGTGTCAGCGAGCTTGTCCATGGCAAGTGCCATTAGTGACAACAAAAATAAGTCTCATATTCGATATGATATATTTAAATTAGTGCATTGTTGAGATATCACGTTTACCTGTTTCTAAAAGTACAGACCGACAGATGGTCAACTTCTTGTTGGATTATTGTCAACAAGTTAATAAATGTCTAGAATACAGATGTGAAATGTGTATCGAATCGTATCTATCTAGATTTCTTCGTTTTGTAACTGTTGCCTTAATGTATATTCAGACAACTGGAAACGGATAGAAATTTCCGAATTTATTGTAGAGTCCGTGTACCAAATGTCATCCATCTTGCTCGAAATTTTTTTGTTATCTTTGTCCCAGAAAGATGAAAGGTTTCCAAAAATAAATTTTTCGAACTCAGGAAGGATAAAAATTACTTTTTAGACGATTATTATATTTTCTTTATTCTACTCATACGCGACAGTAAAAACTAGTAAGTTTTAAAGTAGCTCATATTATCCTTTCGATGCCGCCAAGAACGAGTTCTTGAACATGTGATATAGAAAAACAATTTTTTTTTAAATCAATTCCTACTTTGGATATTAGAAAAAAATTGATTTTAATTACTTTTTTTTAAATAACTACAATTGTTTTTCTCGTGTTCCGCTTTACAACGGAAGGAGGGGTGCAGTTGCTTCAAGGAGTACGAATCTTTGTCCAACCGAAATTCGATCACCGTTGGATCAGTACTCTTATTTATATAACTTTCGACATGGAGAACTTTGTGACCAGGTTCGAACTTGCAGCACAAGGGATGCGAATCCAAAGCTCTACAAACCAGGCTATCCAGACCTAACTGTTACAATTACTATAAAGGCGAGAAAAATAGTTTTTAATTAATTAATTAATTAATAATGAACTAATATTTGAAAAAATTGTATTAACATTTAATGTCATTTGCTACTAGTTAAAAAATGATTTTGAACTTGATTCCATGAATAAAAAATATTTTATTAACGATTGAAAATTTGAACAAGATATATACGAGGCATATTCAGAAAGTAAGTACCGTTTTTTAATAAATAGAACAAAACATTTTTTTTTTCAAACAAATTTTATTATTACATGAAAGACCAAACCTTAAACTATTTTTCTACGTAGTTTCCACCAATGTTCAAACACTTG
>JAOUZG010027273.1:661132-675199 GCA_026289955.1 Argiope argentata | reverse complement strand
CTCGTATATATATATATATATATATATATATATAGTAGGAATAGAAAAAAGAGCTAACGACATATATATTATCTAATAACTGTGCGATGATCAGCCTATGGAGTTTATAGTGAAATTATTTGTTAAAACATGATACTGCTTTACAGTTGTTTTCGAATGCATCTGGGATATATACGGGTTGACAATTGAAATGGACCTTTTTGAACTTCCTGCAGCAGAAAATTATGTCCTCAAGCATCCAATCTATTTGGATGGCATCTGTAATCTAACAACAAAAACCACGCTTCTCAAGATGTCGCATTCGCATTACATAAATGCACGCATATCCCCCACCTCGTCTCATCAGACAATTGGAAAACGCGCTCTATTCCCGAATCTTCTGGCGATTTGCCAGGAGCAGCCATATATATCTATACCCTTTCCCGTGTGCCACCGTTCATTATTGTTGCCCCTGCCGTTATTGCTCCTAACATGGTTATTATTGTTACCCATCCCGAGATTCGCTTTTCGGGAAACCTTTTCCTGTTCTGAAATTTGAAGAGGGCATTCATTTAATGAGCTCTGGATATCGGGATTCCGAAAAAGGTTTTGAAATTTGATTTTAATTGGAGACAGAAAATTTCCTTTTCTTGAACGGGGGAATGCTGTGATGCTTTTTCTTTTGCTTTCCGCCGCGAGAGTTTGATTTGATTGTCTTTGGGCTCTTACAATAAAAAAAATGAGGTTCTATTATTTCCTGAAGAAGACAAAGCAAGCAAGAGTTTGAATTTAAAATGTTGAATTCATTGTTGGTGCTTCAGGTGCTTCCGTTTCTTTTGCAAGCCGTCGCTAATGAAGGCTTGCCTCCTTCAGGCATGTTCGCTTTTCTTTCCAAAAACAGATCGTTTTAAGCATTTCTCTGAAAGTTTTTTTTTTTTTTTTTCAGATTTATTTTAAATCAGATTTAGTTTCCTCTCAGATATTCCAATATTCGTATAATTTTGAATCTAATAAGGATGATCATTTGTTATAAGTTGCAATTTCAATATAAATAAAGCCTTCAGAAAATAATTATGTAGAAACTGTTTTTTTTTTTTTTTTTTTTTTTTTTTTTTTTTTTAAAAATGAAAAAAAAATTATTGTGTATTTTTTTTTTTTTTTTTTTTTTTTTTTTTTTCATTTTCTCGAATACGGAATAACTCGTACAGTGTGTATTACAGAAGTTTGTATTACTTTTCGTAGTTGAAAAATATTGAAGCAAATACCTTTCCAAGATATTTTTAATGAGATGTGAAACAAAATAACCGATAGGTTAAAAATAAATTTAACATAAATAGCGTTGCATAACAAACTTTTATTCGTGTGTTAAATGTTTTATTTTTTAGCAATTTTCTTCATTTTTCAATTCCTACTATTCTCCCCCACTATCCAAGTTCAAATAATTTTTTAAAACTTGTAGTGGGTGACATTGGATGTTAGTACAGTTTTTTTTTAACATTAATTCATTTATTGTTTATTGATTTATTAAAAACTCACTTTCTCACTTAAAATCTCCGTTTCCCAGCCTCCAAATAAGTAACGAATTTACTTTGATTTTTCCCTACACCAATGATTTTAGACTTAAGATGTTTTCGCCGATTATTTTAAACAGTTCTGTTTGTTTTCATAACGCTCGATGCATTTAAAATCAAGCATTATAAATGATTCGATTTTTCTGATTCATTTTGAAGTACTTTCGCATGAAAATAATACAGAATATAGAAAATTAGAACTACCTAATTGCGTACCCCAACTTAAGTAAAAAATCACACATTTTGCGTTGCCACAATTGGCTTTGAATCCACAACTGGCGGTGAAAATTCAGTGCTAATATAATTTTTGATCAGTTATTTATAGTAATTGTAATATATATAATAATTGTAATATTATAGTATAGTAATTGTAACCAGCACAGTCTGGTTGTTATGGGGTTAGATTCCTATCTCATGGGTTGCGAGTTCGAACAACATGTATAGAATGAAAAATGGCCAGAAAATTCACTTTCTATTTTGACGCTTAATATTGTGACTCTGCCATATTTATATTAATGGTAATTATTTTAAAAAAAGAGTAACTAAAATAAAAATTTGTTAACCTAAGTAGAAATTGACTTTTAAAAAATTGTTTTTTATATTACTTGTTAATACTTAATTGATCCTTAAAATATTACAGAATCGCAAAAACTTTTTAAAAAAAAATTCATTAATAGATGGCATTACAGGAGTAGAATTAAAATTTAATTAAAATAATCGATTAATTGATGATTTAGATATAAAAATGTCAAAATAATTCATTTCTATCGAGAATGTACAGGTACATAAATTTCAACATTCTAGAGCATGTGAAAGAATGTAAAATATAAATTTCGATAATATAATTTAATCTTGCTAGATGTCACGGAAGTCAAAATCAAAAACATATACATTTTAAAAAGATGATTATGAAAAGATCACGAAAAAAAGTCTGTCAAAATATTACATTGATTGAGTTTGAATGCGAAATAAATTTTATAATATTCCTAATATTGTATTATACATTATATTACTTTATTTATTATAATGAAACATATCATTGATTATTTTGGAGAATATTAAGGTTTTTTATCAAGTTCTACTCCTTTTTGTAAGTGAATATTTCCGTTTTATCATTTTAATAAATGCAATATTTATTTGAATTATTTTTTTAATCTGTTAAATTAAAATTTAATGCAATACAATAATATATGTATAAAGCAGGAAAAAAGCAGTTTTCTTAGGTAAAATTAATTTCTGATTCCTTTACAAAAGAAATTTTATTGAATATGGGGATGTCAGATATATTTATTGCCTTTACAAATTCTTTTATAAATCTCAATTTTTTTTTCTCTTATTCTATACATTTTTTAATAGAATGAAACTAAAATAATTCTGTAATTTTCAATTCAATTGTCGAATTTCTATTCGAAGTTGTTGATAAGCTTTTCCCTTTTCAACAAAGCATTTACCGTTAAAATGTTTATCTTCTATTTCGTTATTATTATTCCGATAAAAAAAATATTTTCCAATTGTTTATTGTTTGAAATATCCATGAGGCTTCAAGAAATAATTTCAAAACTGATAAGATCCATAAAAAAATTGTGAAAAGGAATTTATCAGCTTCATCAATAATTTGTTGACCAGTCATTTATAAATGTAGGAGCATTCTATGAAAGGATGAAAAACAGATTAAAAAATAATAGCAAAATTAATTTACAAATATATAAATTTTAGAATAAAATGAATTTGATTTTTTGCTCCCCGAATAAAAATAGGAAGGATTTTGAAAAATGGATAAATCTAAAGAATCGGGATTAAAAAAGAAATAGATGTTAGAAGTGATTTATGCATCTTTTAGCATATTGTAAATATTTTGTTCTTTTGGGGTGCAATACCCGAATCATTTCAGACGGAATATAAATGAACTGTTCGTGAATCCCGAAAGATTTCCGAATTTCGTTGTGATTACTTAAAGAAATGTATAGAAAAGCGTTTTAAAACGCATTTCTTAAATATTTCTAATGTTTTGGACAGTTTTCATCAGTTTTCCAGTTCGAGGTTTTCCTCTGAAAATGGTTGTCCATTTCTCCTTGAAATACTTCAGAAGATACGGTTGCCGTGAACAATGGAAATAACTTATAAAATCAATAGTGCAAAGCTATCAGCAATGGAAATACCATTTCTGCCGTTTTAGGAAAATAGCCATTTATCCTGTGGCAACATCTATCAAAAACAACAAAACTTCACAAACATTATTGTGGTCTGAAGAGTTCTGGATGCAGACTGCTGATGGTTGCTGCGAAGGCTATTATTCATATAAAGTGCACCATTATGGAATAGGAAAACAAAAATGATTCTTTCAAAACTTCAGAATGAAGTTCAGTTCCGTTATGCGCCGGTAGGGAAAGTTGCCATGCATAGTTTTGAAATTTCGCTACTGTTTTTTTTAACGCTATAATGGATACAGTAATTTATTTTATAAATCTTTTGAGTATACGAATTTTTGGAATCAGACCAGTTTCTCACAAATGCCTCCTTTCCTTGTAGATAAAATATTGAAGTTTGAAATATTATGCTGAGCTACTTTGTAATAATCTTACAATGTTTTTAAACATATTTCATAATTCTTTTTTCCCCTGAAAACATGTCTAAAGTTGTTGATTCCGGCACCATGGCCCAAAATATTTCATTTTTAAATTTGTCCGAAATTGCTATTTTTATTTTAGTTAAACGTTTTAAAATTTCTAAAATGTATTTATTATTTGTTTAAAATTGTTAAACTCTTTCTTCTTAAAATTAAATTAATTATTTAGAAATTTAGCATTCGATATTCCTTTAATATTTAAGAATAATGAAACAGTATATAAAAATCTTCAGAAATGATGAAATTCAGCCTTATGTCTGGGTAAAAGGTCATTTAATAGTTTCTATTTCCATTGTAAATTTAATTCGTCTTCCAATTTAGGCGTGTGGATTAGTTAATGAGGGAATAATTAACTACAAAGAAAGTAGTTCTTCCTCGTGCACAACAGTTGTTTCAACTCGTGTACAACATGGCATTTGCCATGGACAAGCTCACTGAGATACTCAGCGATTTAAGTTTAATCAGCGTCTCTTGTTTTGTAGCAGCGTCAACTAGAGCCAAGAATACGATGTTTCCTACTCACTCATCACATTCGCTTACACAGCCCCCTTTTACAGGGGGGGGGGGCACATTCACAGACATTAAAGGTAGAAAACAGAAGAACAACCATGCCCAAACCGGGACTCTAACCCGTGAGGCCCAGATCACGAGGAAGACGCGCTACCCCTAAGCCAGGATGCCGGCACACAGTTGTGAGTGATGTCTTCTTATATAACTGCCGAAAGTTAATATCGACATCAAAAAAGAAATCAAAGATCTGCCTTTCGATTTATAAGAGAAAATGCTTTTTTAAAAATTGCAGAAGAAATTATCATTTATACGTAAAATTCCAAATTGGTTATTGTAAACATCTATTATTTTAGTGAGATTTTTACTGTAAATCGTGAAAGAAGATTACGGTAGTAGATTTCAGAGTCAAACATATCAGTTAATAATTATATCAAAAAGTCATAATTTGTTTTAAAATGTAATATAATCCATTGTTGTTCTGAATTTAAAAATTACTACTTATTCAATGAAACTACCTATTCCTCTAAGACTAAGATTCAAAACAATTTTTGTGAAAATAGTAATAAAAAGAAAATGAAATCTGCTATGCATATTCCACTGTATCATGTCAGAACATCATTTCTTGAACGGCCAAGCATTGCGTGCTCGTGCAAGTTAAATTAAATGTTTATTGATTTTAACTGTTTCATTGAATGAGTCTTATTAATATTGCAAACGATCCGAAAAACTTTGTCTTGCCTTTATTGTTTAAAAAAACTATCACATTTCCTATTTATTTTTTTTCATATAATCACGTGTTCAAAATGACATTTTTCTAGGTTTTATTTGCTGTAGTCATTAAATTATTATTTTTTAATTAGAGGTTTTGTAAATGCAATGGCAACATGTTATTAAAAGCTCACTTTTTCGAGAAGCTCGTACAGATAGTAAAATTTTTATTTGTCACCTGCGAATTTTTGTTGACATCAAAAACCTCATCTCAAAAATACCATCATGATCTGATATGATAATAATAATAACAGTTACTTATTTACGCATTTTGCGGCACTAAGCAATGCTCTTTGAGGATCCTCTTTGAATAATTTTAGTCAAAATTTAATACTCAGTTTAGTTTCAGTTTTCAATATACTTTAATCTAATATATTAATTACTTATTTTAGGTTATCTTTTTAATCTTCATAACTTTGTCAAAATGCAAGTTTTAATTTATTTTTTTATTACTCTGATTTGATTGCAAGGCATCTACTTTGTATTGTTCGTTTTAAATTCCTACCACATTTTGAAGATTGTGCTATCTGAAGAGGCAATACTCTGAAAAATGGACTATGTGTAGGCCTCCTAATAAAAATTTAAATTCGCTTTAATTCTAAAACCCCATTCCAGCCGCCTTTACGGAAATGGTTGTAAATCTGCCATCTGGCCCATTATACGACATCTACCACTCATAGTTCACAGAGTAAAAAGAACGGACAGCAAAAAACTCTGAAAAACCATAACAGAAGGGAAAGAGGGCAAAATGTTCCTGTCTCAAAACGCGTAGGAGCTGTCAGAACGGGGTTTAAAGTAAATATATCATTTCCTGTTTCCTTTCGCCCCCCCCCCCTTTTTTTAAGTAAAAGGTGCCTTCTGATGCACGCGCAAAAGCCTGATGAGTTTCCAAATCCTAGAATGAACAATTTACACTAATAATTAAGCAAGCATTCGGTGTTTATTTATATTGTAATAATTAAGAAAATCTTTGTTATAATCAATAAAATAATTAAATAAACGATTAAAATCTGTAATCCTAACCATAATGAGGCGCAAGTTGGATAATAAACAAATAGATAGGTTTGTATTCCTACCCAATTCATACTATTAAAAACATCGGCATTTGTTTGTTTTTTCAAAGCTTTATTTTTTATATTTTATGGCTTTTTACTTGTCTGTTATATGCTATTCTGTATGTTACCAAAATTTACTCTTATTGAAAGATCATTTTAAAAAAAACCATGAATGATCTATTTTTTCACTTTCTTCTTTTAGAACTCAGTGGACAAAACATCAACCTCGATTTCCAAGTTTTGTACATAGGCGCGATGGGCACAGAGAGACCGCCAACATCCCTGACATCTCCTTCAACTAATAAAGACATTCCGAACTTCGTTGGCCACATGCAACATTTCATCTTCAACGGACAGCACTTTTTCGATATGGCCAGAAGTGGTCAAATGACGAATTTCAAAGTAAGGAAAAACAACTCTTCAGTTTCATGAGAATGTTTTTTTATTGTTTTCTTTCACATATTATGGTACTTACGTATTAGACCGTCGATCTTTATTGCCAAATTTGAAGGCATCACCAATGAGTAGCTAAATCGCCAATAATGGCAAAAAACCGCCATTATTTAAAAAAAATTGTTTAAGCCTTGTCATCGTTTTATTGGCGTCGATGATTTATCGCTAAATGTGAATCCGTCGCCAATATGTGACTAAAGCGTTATCGACCGTTGGCGTCGACGGTCTAATACGTAAGTACCCATATTATTTATATATTTAGAGTTTTTGTTTCTTTTTTTTTTTCATTAATGCCTTTTTAAGAGAATGGATTGCACATTCATCCATTGATTATGTGTTTAGCACTTGAGTTATCATTTGAAACGTATCAAATTATAGTTTCTAAATATTTATACTTAGAAACAGAAAAAACATTCTCACAGAAACTTTCTTGTATTCTCCCGAATAAAGACGTTTTTTTTTCCTTCTTCTTCTCCTTCTACACAAAAATTTAGAGCCTTGGGCAAAATAATGAATACAGTTAGTGTCTTGTTTTGCTCGAAAGATGCCAAAACCCACCCCTGAGTTCTACACATTTTGGACAAATGTTAATCAATCTATTTGTCTTTAAATTATCAGAAACTTAATGAATTTTTTTTTCATTTTGGAAATTGGACAAAAAAAACAGCTATATAATTAAACGAATATGATTTAAAAAAAATATTTTCATCTACTGTTTCTCTGATAAAGAATTCCAGAAATATCGGCCGTAAATATCAAGGTTACAGAATAAAAAATTTAGAAGTCGTAATAGGACAATATGATTTTTGAACCTTTTCAAAGCTACTTATTAATGCTAGACAAAGACATTAATTACATGAGATGCAATAATCTTCTCAGCAATTGTATCCACTTTTTCGGTGTTAGATGATGCTAGCAATATTTAACCAAACTTTAATTCAATTAATCAATTAGCAATTACGTTATTTCATAATTTTCAATATTTTATAATTGTAAGTAGTATATCGTTATTTAAACGAAAAAATAATAATTGTTATTATTATTTTATTATTTGTTTAAATAATAATTTTTAAATTTAAAAATTAAAATTTAATAAATTTAAATTTAAAATTTCATAAATGTAAATTAAGAAATTTAATTGTATTAAATTTTTAAATAGATTAAAATTAAAATTAATTTAAATTTACTTTAAAAAAAATTTACATCAGGAAGTTCATGTAAAATCGATAAGGAAATTCCTTTTTTTAGAACCATGAAACAAGTGTAATTAAATAAAAATTTGTAAAGAAAGCACTTTATAGCAGATACAATATTCATTATTAAATGTACATCATAATTATTAGGTTTACGGACAAATTTTGCTAAAGCAATTTTATTTATATGTATTGCTCTTTCATTTATTTATAGCATACGAATTATTGCTTGGTTTTTATAGCAACTAATACATTAATGCATCTACATGTCATTATATTTAGATATTGTTTACAATTAATCTATAACTAATTTTATATTATTGCAGTAGGTCCAAAATATTCCTACCATAATATAAAACAAAGTTTGCCTATACTTTGAAATTAGTTAAATAATCAATCAACAATAGAAAATCCTGGCCTAAATTTGTAGACTAACTTACGAAATTTACATTGCGGTTTTGTTAATATATCTTAAAATATTACTTATCCTTAAATACGTTACACAATTTTCAGCCTCCCGCTGGTGTGACAGTGGTGTGGAGAGGAGGATTCCATCTCATGTGTCATCCTCGTCATCTGACCTCGGTTCAAAATTACGAGGCCCGTCCCAAAATAGCCCTATTGTTGCTTTACAACGGGACGTTAATATAACTAAGCTAAAATATACTGTTTTTCAAAAAAAATGATATTTGAATAAAATAAATGGAATTACTAAATAACAATACTCAAATATAAATCATATTCAACACGAAAAATAAATCTTATATATTCTATACAATAAAAATTGATTTATCTTACAGAAGAACGAAATAACCAAAAACAGATCCAATTGCTGAGTAAATTTTCTCACCATCAGCAGAAAAAGGGCATGATAAATATTTTCAGCCCTATGACAAATTTTTAACGAAAAAAAAAGAGCCGTTAAGAATTCATGAAACATTCTTTTGTCCTGACAAATGGTGACACATTGTGATTTTAATAATACATATATTAAACTTTCTAGAGGAATACTTATCTTTGATTTATCTTCAAAAAGTTCTTGATTGGTTTATCTTGTGTTTTTATACACGAACAAACTCATTATAACGAATATTCTAGACTGACAACGAGAAAAGGAAATTTCTAATCAAACTTTCTCTAGATCAAGATTTTTTAAACTTTCTCTGTTTGCAAATCCTTTTTAGAGAAGAAAACCTTTGCGATAATTGAATACAAAAACTGTAAGAAAATGAATCGTTATCTAATGTTAACAAAAAAGAAATCCTAGTTAATCTTTTCTTTAAAAAAAGTTGGCAAAATGTATTAAGTGAAGTTTATTTTCATAATTATTCTTGCTTAAAAATGGGCATTGCTGTGGAATAAATAAGAAAAACGCTTATTAATGTGCTAAGAGTATTATGCAGAATATTTTTTAATCAAAAATTTGGTGTCTAACGAAGTAGCAATGTTATTTAGAAAGAGAGTAAAGAAATTTGCTTACAAACCCCATTTTAATTAGCATGAAACAAGTCAAATTAATCAAAAGTGATTAAAAATGAATACTTTAAAAGATTACTGATCTCACATTGAGCTATTAGCTTCAATTTAAATGCTCAAGTAATTAAAAGATTAAAATGAAATCTGCTATGCATATTTCAATGTATCATGTCAGAGCATCATTTCTTGAACGGCCGAGCACCACGTGCTGGTGCAAGTTAAATTATATTTTTATTCATTTTAATGGTTTCACTGAATGAGCCGCTGCAGTACTGCAAACGATCCAGAAAACTTTGTCTCGCATTTATTGTTTGACAAAAATTCACCTTTCACTATTTATTTCATTTCATATAATCTCGTGCTCAAAATGACATTTTTCTAAGGTTTATTTGCTGTAATAATGAACTTATATTTTTTTAATCAGAGCTTTTGTAACTGCAATGGCAACACGTTATTAAAAGCTGATTTTTTTTTAGATGCTCGTGCGGATAATAAAATTTTTATTTTTCGTGTCCGGATTTTTGTTGACGCCAAATGCCTTATCCCAAAAATATCATGTTCTTACATGGTAATAAACATTTTATTACGATGGAAAAAAAATATCAAAAACATACAATTTGTTTCACAAATAATATTTTGATGTCATACAAATCGTACATTTTGATATGAAAAATTCACTACTATTTCTGTCTCTTGAATGCCAAATATCATTTCTCCTCCCCAGGTGACAGCCAAGTTCGGTAAAAAGGACGAGATCGTCCATCACCCTGTCACGTTCAAGTCTAAATTCACTTTCATCGGCCTGTCGCAGCTTAAGGCCTACTCGTCCATGAATCTTTACTTCCAGTTCAAGACGCTCGAACCCAACGGACTCATCCTCTTCAACGGCGGCAAAGGTCAAGACTTCATTGTCATCGAACTGGTGGACGGGCATTTGCATTACATATTCAACCTTGGCGACGGGCCTCGGAAAGTCAGATCGAACACCAGAACAACGTTGAACGACAACCAATGGCATGCAGTCACTATCGGTAAGAGGTGTCTCTTTCTCAATATCTGTGGTTATACAGGTTGGGAAAAAAGCCCACAAAAACATTAAAAAATTAAAGCAAAATATAAAATAGTTTGCAAGTTTAACATCGATAAATCATTAGATTTTTTTAAGATTAGAAGAAAAAAATAATTAAAAGAAGCCGATAGGTGGCATTTCGTACAAAAAAAGACACGTCAAAAACAATGTTACTAAACCAGTTACTATAATGTTTGAAATATGTGTTCCATATGTTTTTGTTGTTGTAATTTATAGCACTAACAAATTCGTTGACAGATATCTCTGAGATTCAGACCGGGTGAACGACAACAATAGCGACAACTTGGGCCAAGAGTGCTACTTAGCTACTTCAGGCATCACATCCGATTGCACAAATTCTTCATACGGGGGACACATTCACATATCTCACAGATATAACACAGAAAAAGAACAACCACGACCAAACAGGGTCCCGAAATCTGAACTCCCAGATCACGGGGAAGACGTCCTACCTCTATGCCAGGACACAGGCTGAAGTCATTCTGGAATATTATAATTTGCAAGATATACCTTCATTCAGGCTTAATTCAGAAGTTTTCACATCGATTATTGACGCGCATCGTCAAAAATCACATCTCTCCCTAAGGATTTTAAAGGCTTCCTCAATCAAAGAAAATTCTTAACTGTCTAAACTGATAAAGGTGCAATGGGGAAAGAAAATGAGGTCACGATAAAAACTAAAATCAAGAAGAAAAAAATAAAAGAAATAAAAACGTTTAAGAAAAAAATCCAAATGAAAAAAAAATCTTAAAAAGTAAATTTTGAGCTAACCTACAGATTAAAAGAAAAAAATGGTTTTGCTCTAGTTCGAGTAGATGCATACAGTACCTCAGATGAAATATACTATAGTATATTACATTAATAAGTTATAAAACAATTTGAGTGTTGTTTCAGAACAACCGTAATTTTGAAGCGCAGACAGATAGCGAGCTGGGCCCCTGAACTGGCGCTCTCTTTCTATTTCGGCTCCACAAAAGAGAGAAATTTGACATACATCCAAATCCACTACCAAAATGTTTCTAAATTGAAATCCATTTTAAAACAAGGGACATTCTGACTACAATTTTCGTTAAATGCAATTACGATGCAGATTGACTTTTATTTGATTGGATAATTATTTTGATTGGCTAATATTTATTTCAAATAAATCCTTTATTACCTTTATGCCAAGTGATAATAATTACGAAATGTTTCATATATTGTAATTGATAGGAATGAAAAAGACAAAATTATTTCAAATATATTTATTTTTATCATTATAAGTTTTCTTGTATTTAGTGCAAACTGTAACAATCAATAAACTCTGAAAAAATATTTCTAATTCTAAAATAAAAAGGATTTTTGAATGAGTTCTTAGACGCATATTGTAAATGATTTGTTTGGTTATAAGAAAGTCGTTTTAATCAAGAAAAAGGGTCGAGGTGACCTGGTGATAAGGTCTCAATTTCATAACGAAGGGTTTCAGGTTTCAGACACGATTCCACTGAAAAACAGCCGTATAAGCGAATCTGGTACTCACGTATTAAGCCGTCTATCTGTATCGCCAAATTTGAAGGTGTCGCCAATGAGTTGCTAAACCTCCAATAATTGCAAACAATCGCCATTATTTTTAAAATTGTGCAATCCTTAACTGTCATTATTTTAAAAATTGTTGAAATCAGCAAATGCCGTCCGGCATTTTGTTGGTTTCGCAGAAGATCATTAAGTGCTTTTTCTGTTCTGATTTTTTGACCCGTTAAAATGATTAAAATTTTGGATTTGTCTGCACACGAAAAAAGATGCAGTGACATATTTCCAAAATTATGGAATTATTCCATCTAAAAATTCGTGTTTGAATGGACACGAGATGAGTTTATACGTGAAAACAGACAAACAATGGTGGTGTTAGGTATCAATGAGTTCTGGCCACCTAAGTAAATTGGCTCGAAGCGATTGGCGACCGTTAGCACATCGATGATCTAATACGTAAGTACCACCAAGGTAGTTGGCGACCGTTGGCGCATAGACGGTCTAAAACGTAAGTGCGAATCTAGTGTACGTGAAGTCCATCGGGGGCAATTGTCTTCCTTCAGGTATGGGGCTGAAATTTAGAGAGGAGGGTTGTGCCAGTTCAGGTATCGTACTCATAGTCTGACCAATCATAAAAAACAATTTTTAAAATCATTTCCTACTTTGTATATTAGGAAAAATTTTATGTTAGTTACTTTTTACTAAGTAATTACAATTTTTGCTCTCGTCTTACGTTTTTCAATGAAAAGAGGGGTGCACTAGCTTTTGAGGGTGTGGACCCCTGAGCACCCGAATAACGATATCCTTTGACTCAGTACCCCCAGTGGTATAACTCCCGACATGGAGAACTTTGCAACCAGGTTCGAACTCGCAGCACAAGGGACGCGAATCCAACGCCCTACCAATTAGGTTATCAAGACCTAACGATTACAACTGCTATAAAGAATATTATGAAGACGAGAAAGTTAGTTTTTAATTAATTAATAAAAATTAATGAAATAATATTTTTAAAAAACTGTATTAACATCAAATATCATCCACTACAAATTTTTAAAAAAAAATCCTTAAATTTGAGTTGATGAATAAAAAGTATTTTTTTAATATAAGGAGAGTGTGATCTAATAGTAGGAACTGAAAAAATAACAATATTACAATTAGCCCCAATAGCCCAATGCAAAACAAAGACTATCCTAGTAAAAAAAATTAACGAAGACCTTTCATTAGTTTTGAACAAAAGTGGCAAAAAAAAACATTTAAAAAACAAAAGTAGAGATAATAATAATACAATGAATCCGGCCTGAAGACTTTTTCAAGGGTCACCCTCAGGCAGGGATTCAAAAAAGGGATTATTTCTGTGAGAAATCTGACAATAAGTCAAAAATTGATTTCCCGTGACCCAAAAATCCCAAGAAAAAAAGAATATCTTAATAAAAAAGCAACCAGAAAAATCACGCAAAACGAAACCAAAACTAACAAAACAAAACAAATAAAAAATAAGTTTAAATATAAAGAAATCCAGGAAAAATGAGGTCTTGGAGATAATCAATAACATAGAAATACAAAAACATTAAAACACAATATGTTAAAATCAAACGTAACAAAACAACATAGACTCAAAACAAAACTAAATATACCCGTATTAAATGCACACAAAACAAGCAAAAAAAAGCAAAAAAATTTTTACTAAAAGGTTTATGGAATCTAATTAGAATAAAAGAGAAAAACTCAAACCATTCAAATAACAGTCAACGAGAAAAACCGAATATATAGAACTCCAAAAGGTCTGAAGCTTGTCGAAATCCATCAGTAGCATTTTACCTCGTCGAACGAAAGAAAA
>JAOUZG010027273.1:616700-661122 GCA_026289955.1 Argiope argentata | reverse complement strand
TTTCTATGTTATTGATTATCTCCAAGACCTCATTTTTCCTGGATTTCTTTATATTTAAACTTATTTTTTATTTGTTTTGTTTTGTTAGTTTTGGTTTCGTTTTGCGTGATTTTTCTGGTTGCTTTTTTATTAAGATATTCTTTTTTTCTTGGGATTTTTGGGTCACGGGAAATCAATTCTTGACTTATTGTCAGATTTCTCACAGAAAAAATCCCTTTTTTGAATCCCTGCCTGAGGGTGACCCTTGAAAAAGTCTTCAGGCCGGATTCATTGTATTATTATTATCTCTTCTTTTTTTTTAAATTTTTTGCCAATTTTGTTCATTTTATCTGTGTCCTAGTTGTAGCAGCATTGGCGCTCTCTAGATACAATGTTCTTTTAAATATTTCTATTTTTAGGTATTACTGTTTGGGTAAATTTATATTTTTTGCTTATTGTTTTTCTATGATACTTTCATTAGTTTTGAATTTATATGAGACGGGTGCAAGATGATTCTGCCAAATCCAAATAAAACTTTATGAAAGACATCCCCTCTCTCTCTCTCTCGGCCACTATATTCTTTTGCTTAGGTCACTTTTGTCTTATCCAATGAAATCATTTATTTCCTCTAACCTGAAGCACGAGAGACAAAGATATTTCATGAAGCCTTTTTATTTAGTAAGAGGAGCTCATGAAATGAAATTTAATCTTCTTAAATTTAATCTTTTTTAGGACCGAAACTATGGTATCGAATTGGGGGTTTTTTCTTGGGGTTTTCTTTCCGTCTTAGAGCTTTCGGCGTAAGAGCAAACTCTAATAATCTGTCTTCTTGTTTTTATTTTCCTTTGAACGCGCTTTTTCTGTTTGAGAAGTTGCTTGAAAGTTTTAAATATTTTATGATTTTAATACAGAAATCCCAAAAAATTGAGGTTTTTATAGAAAAACTTTTTCCATATTTAAAATATATTCCTCAGTTAGAATAAAAATAAGTTTTAAAAAAATCCAGGTACCAAACAGGTACCATTTAAATAAAATATTCTGCTATCATCTTTAGTAATATGGCCGAAAAAACGCTGATTAACCAATTCCTTTCTTTTCGCAACGATTTTAAAAATTATTAATATAGGAACTTCAAGCACCACGCCTTCAGTTAGAAACCTTGATTCAGTATTTTGACTGAACCAAGGTTCTTTCAAACCATTTTTTAATCCATTTTCAAATAGACGTGTATTTAACAAGAAGCTATAACCCTCTGTAATATATATTGTTAAACAAACTAAGGAATTTAAACCTGATGCCAAAGAAGAAATTATTAATGCCTGTAGCTGTCTGAAATTTTTCAAAAGCCTTTATAATTTAAAAATAGAATTTGTGATGGTTAGAGTGAATCTTTAAATCGTCATACCTTACTAGATCATTGTTGAACGGTTAACTCTTATTTAATTGGAGCATTATCATCCTTTAAATATTATGCTCGTGAGGAGAAAAAAATCGAATTCTTTCGAATTGACATCTACTTTAAGAATTTTTCTGATAAATCTTCTTGGCTGTATTATGAGCTATAGTGCCAAGCCTGATATACTTCCCACGAGGATGCACATTACAACTATAACCCTTTCTTGGGCATTGGTAAGAATATATCTTACAGCTGACATAGAGTCAGTTAACAGACAGATATTCTTCAATAAAAATAATATCTTGTTGGCTTCCAAGAATTGTGCAGTTCCAGTTGATGTGTGCTTAGCCAGTATGGAAGATCATAGATCAAAGAGGGTTCCCAACTACAGACAATGTAGGAAATATTGCACACAGCGTTACATGTTACAGGACGCGTTACATGTCTGTAGAGAGTGATATACTTTTGTATGTTGTGACATGGTTCTCATCTATTTATGGCCAAAAGTCATTATATTTAATTTCTTCCATGTTTTCATGTGGTTCCATAGGCAGTATATTTCTCACCCCGGAATTTCAAGTGTAAACATAAAATTCAGTAATATAAAATCTATATTTTATATACTACTCAGAAATTCAGAAGAGAAATAAATGGCCCATGAAAGAACTCACACGGTTTTGTAAATTTCCTCTCTTAGCTACTCCCGCATAAATATTCATGGGCTTTGAGTTCATTGCATATATTTCTTTATTATGAAATATAAAGAGATTGTATTTCTTATTCTAAGTACTATTATCATATTCTTAACTGTTGAAGTGCACGTTTATTTATTTATTTCTCCTTTTTTAGGCCGGCCATCGGTGAAGCAACACACCCTCATGGTTGACGACATGATAGCTACGGTAGCCAGCACGGGATCCAACGTCCACTTGGACCTGGACGGCCTCCTCTATCTGGGGGGAGTGAGACGGGCCTCCTACACATCGCTGCCCAAGCTGGTGCAGTCCAGACACGGATTCGAAGGGTGCCTGGCTTCTTTGGATCTCAACGGGGAGACCATCGATCCCATCAAGGACGCCGTGGTGCCCAGCACCCTCGTATCATCGGGTTGTGCAGGTAAACGGGAAATTGAACTTTTTAGAATAAATGAACTTCAGGTATTTGATGTCATTTTGATCAAATTTTCTCCTATAGCCTCGTTATTAGAGCCCTGATAACTGATTACGTTCCTTAAGTCATGTTTCAGTCATTGAAAAAGTGATACATTTCTTACTTTTTAATCGCCTTCAGAAATATAGGAAGAGGAAATATTCTAATCGTCAGAAAAAAATAATCATCGGGGTTTTCACGTATTTGCACGCTTCAGGTCACCTAGATATTTTTATTATTTTTGGAATTATGTTTGTTTATCAGTAAATACGAACTCAAAAACGCTTTGAGGTGGGTGGGTTAAATATGAGGATTTTGAATAAATTAATAACCTCTGAAATTGTAAAGCAATCCGTCAAGTGATTGGCAGTCTCTTGGTGTAAACATTCGCATGCACGTAAATGAAGTAACTCAAAAAGTAACGAAGAGACGTTTGAGACGAGTGAATGAAACTTGACAAGTGGTCTTTTGACAAATTTGTTGATTTCATTCGTGTTGTGAACTAAACGAATTGATTAATTACACCTCAAATTTAAAATTAATCCATAAAAAAAGTTGGCAGTTTATTGATCTGTCTATTCGCATGCTTGATAATGCGGTAAATCAAAACTACAATGACTAGACAACTGAAATTCAATAACTGATGTTGTTAGAAATATTGTTTTGTTTGAAATTTTCTTTCAGTAAAGTGATGAAAAAAAGCATCCATATTGCAGGATCTATTTTTTTAATCTTTAATATGAAACACAAAATGTTGATTTTCGAGACTATATTAATAAAAATCTGAGCACTTGTAATTTTATAGCCTGTCTCAAGATCCATAATTTTTATGCTGGATAGGGGAGGGGGGGAATACTTCCTATAGAAAGTAAGCGAGAAAATTTCAGAAAAATCATTTTCGTTGTTCTCAGAGATGAGAAAATGTGAGATTTTCTGGAAATCGAAATTAAATCTTTGCAAACTGCGTTTTTTAACTACTATTAAATTAATTACTCTTAATATATCTGGATTTTTGTTTTTTTTATTTTGAATTGTAAACTGCGGACATTTTTGAATATGCCTTGAGAATGTTCTAAAGAATAATACAGGGTTCTTAAGGGAAAAAATATTTGTTCCTATTAAAGAGATGTAGAAGGAGGTGTCGTAATAGAAATATACTAACACTTTTAGATTATGGGTATAAATTACTTTTATTAACTGAAAACCATTCTTTGAACTATGTTATAAGATGTATTTTTTTTATCATATCAGACCATGATGTTGTTTTTGGGATGAAGTTTTTGGTGTCAATAAAAATCCGCAGGCGAAAAATAATTTTATTATCTGCACGAGCATCTCAAATTATATGTCTCGATTATATGAAATGAAATAAATAGGAAATGGGATTTTTTTTTAAACAATAAATGCGAGACAAAGTTTTTTTGGATCGTTTGCAATAGTAAAGTGACTAATTCAATGAAACCATTAAAATGAATAAAAATATAATTTAACTTGCACGAGCACGTGGTGCTTGACTTGTTCTGGCATGATACATTGAAATATGCATAGCAGATTCCATTTTAATCTTTATTTATTCATTTGATGTGGAGTATTTTCTATTAATAGAAAAACATTAAAAAATCAACAAATTACTTTTTAATTATTTACATTTCAATATATTATTCGTAAAAAAAGAAATTATCGGCATAATCTTCGTGAAAGCGATACCATTCAAAATACGAAAAAGAGAAATAAGATTTTAAATTTTGATTAAAATAACTTTCTGAGACTAAAAATAGCTTTTATCTTGGATAAAAAAAATATACAAATAACAAGTTGATTAATTTCCTATCTATAACAGTTTCTTTTCGTCCGTTTTCCCCTCTTCGAAATGCATAAAATTTCTCATATCTAACGACGATTCTGAAATATGTGTAACAAATTTTATTTTTGATGAAATCTCCAATTGGGATTATTATGTTACATGGAATGCTATTCTTAGAATGAGAATCTATTTCCTCTCATTCTCTTCGGACACTAAGATAAATAACATTTTGCTCTTCTTCTTCCACCAAATATTTAATTAGATCCAACGAGGGAGATTTTTCACAGAATATTTCCATTATTAGGTTCAATTGGAAGATGCGGATTTTGTTACTCCAGGATAATCAGGAGCCGTAAGCAAACAATGTAATTGGGAGACTTCATGTTTCAATCTTCATTTTAATATTTTATTCCTAAATTGAATAGATCCGAATCTCAGTTGCAGAATTAATTAGGTTTATCGTATTTATCGCTATGAGGAGCCACCTGCAAACAATCAATTTTATTTTTCACGTTTTTGTGATAAATGGTTATTGAGATAAATGGTGTACTAGCATTTCATCCATTTTTTCACGTAAAAATAAAGCCAAATTTTACGAATGCATGTACAGTAAAAAAAAATACTATACAAGGACCTGTTATTGTCCCGTTGGGACAAGTACTTGCCGTGGACCGAATAGCATTTTCCAGCCTTTCTACGCTGCCTTCTGGCCGTGTTGTTACTGGACGAATGTAAACCCACTTTTAAAATTGGTAGTAAACTGAATACATGTTTAAATTCTTAGGATATAAAATAAATAAAATCTTTGAAGTTTTATAGAATGGGTGGTTTATTTCATTTCACTTTAAAGTGAGTAATAAATAATTTTTGTTTTAAAATTTATTGAAGGAGTGGCGGTGGAAAGTCAGGAATCGAACTGGTAACGATAGGTTCTTTAGCCGCGTAACACTACCACTAGACAAAGGTGAACACCCGAGGTTGTTAATGGGCTTATGAAGCTAGAGCTACAATACTTCACCACTAGTGAGTCGGTGGAGAGATGAACGATATTATTGCGCCAAGTGTTATGGCAACATTTTTTGGTACGGGTAGATGGCGCCACGTCAACTGCGCGAAGTTGTGTAGTCAAGGTCACTATTGTGGAGATTGAAAGTCAAGATGTAACACAATTACTCGACAAAAGTAATCACCCATGTCCGGGGGCCATTAACACGATACAAAACATTGTTGCTAGCGCCACAGAGGAAGCAAAAAAAGTTCGAACACAATTTTTAGCTGCACAATTAAGTTCAGGATTAAATTTATAATAAAGCAAATCTCACGATTTAGAAAAAAAAATGTGAAATTAAGAAATTTACCAGTTAGTGAATGAATGTTAATAAGTATTTTAATAAATCTTCATTAAAATACTAGTATGAGAATTATCATTTAAAATGATTATGAAAAAATTTACATTGTCAAAAACATTATGAATATGTTATTAATTTGTGTGCGAATTACGAATTTAATTCTAAATTAAAACCTATTTTTTCGCGTTTTCTGTTTCTTAACTTTATGTTTGTAAACATGGAATGTTGTGAACAATTTTACCCAAAAAAAATTTTTTTCAAACTATTTTTCCCTTGCTTCCTGATCCATAGAGCTTCTGAAATTCTGTACAGATTTATATTTCTGACAATTTAATTCTTACAGAAGTCGATTGGTTTAATTAAACGATTGGTTGGTTTTTATATTCCGTATAATTGACACAGTCTTACAGGGAATTTGAGAAAATAGATTTAGATTTCATAATAGCTGTAAATAAAGAATTTTAAAACAGATTAAATAATAAAATGTAAAAAAATGACAAATTTCTTGAGAAAATAATAAATTTTATTATAAAAATAAGAAAAGTCGGTAGAAATAATAAAACTCTCTCTCGATATCGAAAATAAAAGTAAAAATCCAAAATATCAGGCAATGGAATCTGTGAGATTAGAAAATTAATCCACAATAAACAATTAAAAAAAATTCTTCTTAAAATTCTTATTATATTATGGATATGATTATGTATTCAATCCAGTACATTTGCACCATCTTGTCATGTCATTATTTATTTATTTACTTTCTAGAATTTTTAATTTTTTTTTGTATTTTTTAATATCTAACACATTTGGACTCTAAAAACAAATATTTCAATATCTATAAATTATCGAAAACAGTTTCCTTATTTTTTACCTTATATTATGAATAAATGGGAAAAGTCAAAACATATATTTGTTTGTACATCGTGTATTGAACTTGCCACATTTGTCATGATTTTTTTAAACCCAGATAGTACATTATTTACACAATATTCTACAGTGTTGTGCAATGTAGTATTACTCAATATTCAACAATATTGTAAAATACATACTACACAATACTGAACCATATGTGAACTATTATTGAAAGGTACAGTCAAATATCGCTTATAGAGAATGTTTTATGACGAATGAGTCACGTTGGCATACAAAATACAATGTAAAAAGAATTATTTTTAGTAAGTGGTATTTCGCAAAATGAGTAGCAGAGAAAGAATGAATTCACATGCAGAATCCTACCTGTACATCGTCTATAAATTATCGTTTAATCTTTGCTAGTTGAAGGACTTTTTTTCATATCAATAGTAGAACTATAAAATAATGGATTATTTTAATGGAATATAATTAATTGAAACTTTTAAAAAATATATGAACTATTTTAGTAAGCATTATAGTTCCACTCTGCTATATGAGGAAGAATTATTTCAATAACAGCCGAGCGTAAATACAGAAAATCATAATAAAACAATTCTAACTGTCGTAACAAATCATAATAAAGCAATCCTAACAGTCATAACAAATCATAACAATGTTTGCAGTCATAACAAATTGCAACAACGTACCCTCAATAGTCAGGATCGAACTGCATTCGGTACTTACGTATTAGAACGTCGTCGCCAACGATTTATTAACTCATTGGCAACGGATTCAAATGTGTCAATAAACCGTCGACGCCAACGAAACCAACAAAATAGCCAACAACAGAAGTTTGAACAATTTTTTAAATAAGGGCAGCTGTTTGCTATTATTAGTGGTCTAGCAACTCTTTGGTGAAGTCTTCAAGTTTGGCGATAAAAATCGACTCTCTAATACTTAAGTACCCTACATTCTATGTCAAAGCAAGAGGTTGTATAGGAGATTTCAGGAGAACAGGTGAAAATTTCTTTAATGCTGCATCGATCTTTTAATGAAATTAGGAAGACACTAAAAGTATGAGAAACTGTCGAATCGTATGTTGAGAAACATCGCCTTTATCTGTATTTTTATATGACAAAAAAGGAAAATAGCACAATTCTAGTTGTTTTTTATAATCAATTGAAATTTGAGAAACTAGAAGATAAATTATCAAATTTTTCCATTTTCTTAAAGCTCTCATTGGGCTTCCAAGAAAATAAGAGAATTGCCGCCTTTGAATTCCTCCAAATTTTGTAAAAGTTAAAACGGAAAACGATTATATTTTGCTTATTAACTCACCATAACTGTGATTTAAAAAAAATAGCGGTAATTAAGCTAACTATCAAAGTCTGCATTACATTTTTGTATCGCTCATTAATTTTCTATAAAAATTATATAGAAAATAACAGTTTATAAAAAAAATGAAAATATTAAAATTGGGTTATTTGTATTTATTTTTATGTTTTTCTTAAAAAAAGAACAATGTAAATAATTTTTACCTTTGAATTTGATGTGGTAATAATAATAAATAGTTACACGTGTGAAATACCATTCTGTTTTATATTTTCTTCCATACGGCTTTTAAATCATAGATTCTTTTAGTTTTCTACAGGATATTTTAAAGAGAATGTATTAAACAACACTCAGCTAAACTCAAACAAAACGAAACTTTCTCTTAACAAATAACTTAAAACATGGCCATAAATTAAGAATAAAACGCATTCCGAGGGTGAAAGAAATTGTTCAGGCAACACATTTTCACGGCAGAATATTTTGCTTCACTGTAGCCCTTAAAATTAATTTTATCTAGATAACGCAGAACAAATGTTACAGTTTTTGCTCAACTGCATAATATCTTCATTTTCTTCATTAATTGCCTCGGAAAATTTCAGCCCTGACAGTTCTCGCTCATGATAATGCAACGCATGTTGGTTTTCCCACCTTTTTTCTACGTGAGATTCTTTTCGCAAACTTTATTTTATCCACGATTTTTCAAACTTTATTTCATTCTCGTAATTAGAGGCCCTTTTTTAAACTATTCTGACCTTTTATATGGATAGTAATGGTTTATTCCCCATTTCTAATCGGATTCATCAAAATATTTTCATTACTATGTCCGCTTTTTGGAATGTGTTTATGAGCTGCTTCTGCGGTTGACAGAAACTTGAAATTTTAAACAGCAGCCCTTTTCTGGTCTCTTAGTTAATTAAAAAGATCACGTATTACCTTCCTCAGACTATTTTCTTAATTTTAAATTCTCACATACAAAGCATAGATTATAATCCTCAAAAAATTCGAAATTAAGATTTTGGTGAATATCCATGTTTTAACTTTCATGTGTTCGTCAAACGCATTTTTGGTAAATGTATATCCATATGTGTGCATGCATGTCTATGACAAAGATATATCAAAAAAATTTTGAGCTAAATAGATGAAATTTGGTATATGCAACAAGTATGTGGATTTCTATCAAATTTTGGGCCAACTCATTCCGAGGAAATCTACTTGATCGGCTATTCGAATATAAATTAACACAAAAAACTACAAAATCGAAAGAAACAAGGGGATAAAATTCGATGTACATATTTAACATCTATAGTTTAGACATCTATAAAATTTCGACCAAATCCAATAATGGGTTAACCGTTTGTCGGTCTGTATTTTCAGAAGCACGTAAACGTGACTGCTCAAAAACTCAGCGATGGTGCTTACGTATCAGACTGTCGGCGTCAGCGGTCGCCAACGTTTTAATAACTCATTGGTGACGGATTCAAATTTGGCGATAATCCGTCGACGCCAACGAAACCAACAAAATGCTGGACGACAGAAGTTTGAACAATTTTTTAAATAATGGCCATTATTGACGGTTCAGCAATTCATTGGCGGCTTCTTCAAATTTGGCGATAAAGATCGACGGTTTAATATGTAAGTTTTTCAGGGACTTACGTATATCGAATTTGTGTTTTAGTTACGTTTTTCAGAATTGATTTCAAATAGAAATCTATATATCTATTTATCTTGTTCTCTTTGTTCTAAGGCCGCGATGGACTAATAGTAAGGTGTTGACAGTAGGTTTTCAGGTTCGAGACCCGATTCCACCGAAGAACCGTCGTGCAAGGTGGTTTGTTGCACGTTAAATAACCCGGGGTCAAATTTCCTCTTGCTGGTGTGGTGTGGTGTGATGGATGGGGTGAGGGAGTGCTAGATCCTGTGTCATACTCGTCATCTGACCGCGGTTCAAAATTACGAGGTCCGTCCCGAAATAGTCTTAGAGTAGCTTTACAACGGGACGTTAATATCACTAAACTAAACTTCTCTCTATTCTGTAATCATTGTGCACAGACAGATTTTCTCTGAACAAATTCTACTGAAAATTTGATTAAAATCTGCAAATTTTATGTATCGAAAAATGTAACAAATTTTATTTATTTTGTTCAACTCATTTTTGAATTATCTTTTCACAGACAGCCATTTAAAAATTGTTCTTTAAAAACTCTTGGTGGTTTAAAAATTCTTCAAAATTTCGTATTCCAATTTTTTAGCGATCAGAATATTTTGTCTACCCTTCTTATAAAGGAAAGTGTGTATATATATATATATATATATATCAAATGCCTGACAGACTGTTTCTGCGACTTCATAACGTGTTTGTAAATTAGTTTTCTGGTTTTAATGGTATTTGTAAAGATTAAATAATAAGATTTTAGTTAAACAATTACAATCTTCTATTAATATATTTTTATTGAAAGTTCAAATTTAAAATCAGATTTTGAAAACTACTCCAGAATACCTCATGCTAATTTAAATTCAATTAGACAGCCATGATTGAAAATTTTAAAAAGCCATGTAAAATAAACAACTTATTACCAAAAGTAATGATAAACTGTTGAATAAATGTTGTTACATAAAACGGCTGGTCTGTATGCTATGAAAAAAGTCCAGCACGCTGAAAAATGCTTTATTCTACGCATTTTTGATAAAATGCAAAATAAAAATAACAAAAACTACAACAAAATATACTCTCAATACCCGTACATGATAACATAAACAGACAACAAATCACTGAATAGAGAATAGTAATAAAACGTAAACAACTGGAGAGTTTGCTCTGCAACAACGTTTCAAAGAGAGAGTCGATGGAACCACTTCAGCCACCCCTAATAGCATACATTTTTCAACACTATCATTATGAAATATTAACGATTTGGGGCCTTAATGCTATTAACGAACAAAGCCGTGAATATATCATGCGATATCTTGTGCTAACAGAATTTCGACAGCGCTTGATGCCACTTTGAATTTTTGTGAAAAATATCTTGTTCTAGGTTTTCAATAGGGATTCTTGAATTTTCTGGAATCTTAATTGCCAAATGTTCGCTAAATTCTGGCGAGATATCATTGAATCATATTCAATGTTCATTAAAAACCACTGTGAATCGCTGTTTCTTAGCATAAAATTAATATAACAGGAAAAGATGTATTAATATTAGTTAAAGTATTTTTAAGTAGATGCTAAATACATTTTGAAACTTCACTAAACAGAAAATTCGTTTATACTTAAGCAATGTTTTTGTTTCAGGACCTGTAACAAAATGCAGCACCACGGCCTGCGCCAATAGAGGTATCTGCGTCCAGATGTGGAACAGTTACACTTGCGACTGCGACATGACTTCCTATACTGGGCCGACCTGCTCAGATGGTAAGATTAATCTCTTTATATGACATCAAGTCTATAAATAGTATCAAATTTCTAAATCCAGTATAAAATAGTAAGGGTATTAACCTTACGTTGCATTTGGTATTATTTGTTATGAACATTTTGCCATCGAATGTTAATACTATCTCCGTAGTGAATCCTTCCCCGATCCCTAACTAAATTACTTTTAAACAATTAGAAAAAAATGTCAACTGTAAAGAGAAAGTGAACCCTAGTTATATCATAAAAATAGACTTTGAATGGCAATACTCGAACCGTCTTTGTAATTAGTGAACTGCCTCTGTAATAAGTAAAAAAATTGTAATTAGTTTTTTTAAACAAGTTGATTGAGATAATATTTTATAAAATGCAGTGTAAATTTTGTTTCTGATTAACGATTCTAGTGCAATTGCTTCATTCTGCGATTTACCGACAACAAAAAATTTTGCACTGGTTTAAATAATAATAATTTTTTTTAAAAATTCATATAAAAATAATATTTAAGTGAATAATTTTATTTATAAAATAGTGAAATTAATTTCTTCTTGTAACTGAAATCTTGTAACTGACTTTCACATTCCAGTCTTTCCAAACTTTTCCTTTTCTTTTATTTGAATTGTGTTTGAAAAAATCTGGATAATTGTACAAATATTTTTTCCCCTCCTTTAAACAAAAATTGTAACATTAATTGCCATCAGGGGTAGAATGACGGAGATTTTCATTTTGCTAAAAAGGAAATAAAGGGAATCCTTCCACGCCAAGTCAGCGGATAGTAAAGCGTGATATCTAAATTTATTATTACTTCTTATCTGTTATGATAACAAAAATGTATATTCTTTAATTATTAATGCAGTGTTTTGTCGTTTCTTTTAATTTTTCGATAAAAATAATATTGCTATATTTTTCAGCCCCCCCCCCTCCAAAAAAAACTTATAATTTGATTTCCTGCTTTCCCCATCCATCCACCTCCTCAGTAGCGCTCATTGGCAAGATCAGTTTCCCGACGAAACATCAGATTATTTTTTGTCAGTGCTGCCATCTAGGATTAGAAATCCAAACAATTATATCGGTTTTCATACTTTGAATGGCGTTGTAGTTGCTTGAATTTTAGAAATAACTTTAAATCGATTTGAGAAAAGTTATTGTGTAGTGAATTAAGAATATTTGATTTACCAACGAACTTGATTGTTAGCACTTACGTATTTTCATCATTTATAGTCATTAATTTAGGCATCTTCTTAATTGGTTTTTTATGTATCTTCTCATGAAGGTATAAATATTTCTTCTTTATAAAAAATTAAATATAAAAGGAGTGTAAAAAAAAGAACTAAACCAGTTAAAATAAAGATAAAAAAACGCAAAAATAAGTGGCAAATTTTAAATCTTTTTAATTATATTCCTTATATATATGATTATTAAGTATACTTTTTTTTCTTTAAAACAGTATAAAATAGATTTTTTAAAAAATATTTGATACATATATATATTTTAATAATGAGATGGAGATTCGACGCAAGATAAAAATTTATTTCATTTATACTCTATTTATCTTGAGCAAAATGGGCATGCATAATATATTAACAATAGCAAGAATTACATTAAATAGCTTTCATAAGTCAATAAAACATAATTTTTTAATTCATTGATTGAACCATGTTTTATTTGTAATCTAATAACTAATCGCTTTATTTAATTATAAAATTAAAATTTCAATAAAATTGTCTTGAGTCTATTCTATTGATGGTTAAGTTTTTAAGAAATAGTATCTTTACATTGCAAAACTGCTTTTCATTCATACATCCGTGCAACTTAAGTATATATATATTTCACAATCAAATATTTTATTATCGTGTGAGAACATTATATTGTTTCGATTTGAACGACAAACTGAGTGGGCCGAAAATTGGCAATTTATCACTTTCGAGACATCAATTTTCGCTTATAGGGTTATCTGAAAATAATATAGAAGGTTTAGCACCAACAAAAAGTTTCAACTTGACACAAATATCCTCCATTTACCCGATTCTTCCATTTGGCCAATAACGGATAGGGTATTAAGAAGTTATCACCAGAAGAAACAAAACGAAGAAAACGGGAATCAATACGAAACAGCGAGGAGAGGTATCAAAATGTATATAATATTTGAATGAGATTAATAATATAATTTTTTTAATTTTTTTTTTTCAATTTTCTTCGGAGGCAAAAAAAAGTTTTGGAACTTGAAAGATTTTTGATGAAAAAATAATCGTTTTTCGAAATATCGGCACGTGAGTAATTTGATAGTCAAGTGATTGTTTCAAATTGGTTGAAATTGGATTTTTGATTTAAATTAATTAAGACAAACAATGAATTTTTATTTTAAAAAATTAGAATGTTCTCGCGATATAGCTTGAAATTTAAGATAGTCTATTTATTTTTATTTATTTGTGTATTTATTGCTCCTTATTGGTTTCTGATGCTGTGAAAGTTGAAACATTAAATTTCAATTGCTTTTCATTGTTATACCAGTATTTTACTTTTTCTAAAAAAGGAATTTTATTATTTATTTTTCGCTCATTTCCAAATGCAATAAAGTTATAAACAATTTTGTACTCCTATTTTCAACAACAATCTATTTTTAAAATTTTTAGAATCTCATTAATAGTTAATTGATTATAATTTAATTTTTATTCTGTACGCATAACTTCACATATTGATGGCATTACAAATTCCTCAATATGAATTTTAGAACTGTATTCGAAGATTCCAAATTATTTATTATAATGAATTATAAATTAAATATTAGGATCTCCAAAATAATTAAAATGAAAATATTACGAAAGTCGGAATATGCAACCGTTTTTCCTTCCTAATGACATTTTTGCATTTCCTGCTTCCAAGGACAAAAATGAAATTCTTTCTTCTGTCATATGTTTCCGAGTTTTTACAAACAGAGGCAGTGTGAATGGATTTCTTTATTTTTGAAGACTTAATTTCATGCCTAAATTAATATATTTTATATCCCTTAATTTTTTTATTGTTTTTGCTCACTATTAAAAGTAATTTTAATATTAAAACTGTCGCAGGTAATCAAAAGACCGTTATTCCAAAGTATAGGTAAAATACCGGTCCGTTTAATGACAACATTGATCCTTCAGTCATAATTAACTAAGTTTGTTCAATAAATACAGGAACTTATCTCATAAAATTGAGAAGAATATGAGGATGCGTCATTATTTTTCCCTTCAAAATTGTATCGAATACTACTGTTCCGTCTCTGATTTCTTTGTTAAACTCACGCCTGTATGTCTTCTACCATCATGTTTACTCTGTCGACATGCATTGTCATTTCCATACAACCATTTGAGAAATCTGGTGCAAAAGAATATCACAGAATTAAATATTTGCTTAATTAAAAAGATGATCCATCGAGGAATTCGAATTATGACCATAAACTTATACTTTCTACTTTACGAAATGCAGCGACTATAATCGGCAAAAAATTCGAATTCAAGATTTTGTTGAATCTCGAATGTCTTAGACCTCCCTGAATTCGAAAAAACACATTTTTGGAAAATATCTGTCTTTAACAAAAATAACTCAAGAGCGCTTTTAGGTAGATGAATGAAATTTGGTTTATGACCTTTACATCAAATTTACAGATTTTTATCATATTTTATGCTTAAATACATCTAGAGGAATCCTGCCAATCCAGTTGTAATAATGTAAATTGACACCATAAGAGAGCTAGATTTATACAATTTGGAACACAAATTTTGCATTTATAATGTAGACACCTAACAAATTTGGTACCATATCCAACAATGGATTAACAATCCATTCGACTGCATTTTCAGGGGCATAACTCAAAACGCATAATGAATTAAATATATTGTTAAAGGGATATCTTATATTATGGCTTGAAATTCAATTATTTGCCATAAGAGTCGCTGCAGTGAAATGGTAGCAGATAAAAGTCTCCAAATATTGGGTCCGACAAAATAAAAGCTTAAAACAAATAATTTATTTAAGAAGAAATAAAACATGAATTATTTACAGGTATGACTATATAGACGGTCATTATAGGACCCGGAAACCACCACACTTAAACACTCAGTCTCAGTATAAGTCTAACATTACAAACATAATGATACATATTTATATCGTTTCTTAGTTCTAATATTTGCACAGTAGCTACGGTTATAATCTTAAATGTCAAATAAGATACCGATTAAACAGCTATATGTTTAATGTCAAGTGAAGTGATTTAACGAAAATTATTTACCATAGCAAGTTCAAAAAATGCTTTGAATCATTTAAGAAAAAAGTACGTGAGGCAAAAGAATTTGGAATTTAGAGCCTTAATGCTAAAATTTTCTAACATAAATCAAATCTGTTATGTGATTTATCATGAGTAACTGCAACTGTACTTCTGCGGTAAAATTATATTTTCAGTCGGTTGGGAGAAAACGGGTCTAAAACACTTATTATAAAGTATGTGAGAAATTTTTTGGGAGTTTTCTAGTTTCAACATTTCGCCTTCAGAAGCAATGAGGTATTTCATAAATTTCTTGAGGGTCTTCGCAAGATTTAATCTTGAATCGTTGTTTGTCAATCTCCGTTATCCATAGATGTAAAAAAGGGGGATGCCGAAAAGAAATGCCAGACCAATAGTTATTTGTTTGACTGGACGATCTTCAGATTATTGCCGCCCCAAGAATTTCCCCGCCGATACAGAAGATAGTTCACATGAACAGACATTATCTCAAGGCCAAGGGCTTAGTTCAGTAGACTATATATGTTTTATCTCTACTTATAATTAAAAAGAAATCAGAGGACGTTCCATTAGTTCGTGCCAATCACTGCTTTCACTGTTCCAAACACTACAGACATGCTAATAGGTGTAGAGATTTTTTTTATTGTATTTTTCAAATTTGGAACAAATTTGTATAAATAAGTTGCAAGTCTGATTATTTCGCAATTAGAACAGCATTTCATAATGATTTCATCATTGTGTATGTCATTCAGTGCGTTGGGTTTTCTTTCAAACAGTTATGTTTAGTTTAGTCTGGTTATATTAAAATCGCGTTGTAAAGCAAAACTAGGGCTATTTTGGGACACTTAATATTGTGATTCTGTCATATGTAGATACATATTTCATTTAATAAAAAGTAATTATAATAAAAATTTTATTTGTTGACCTAAGTAGGAATTGACTTAATTTTTTTATATTGTTTTAATTCTGATCACTATGCTTCATACAAAAGAATGTTTCCTGGAAGGCGAAAGGGGGGAGGAGGGAAGATAAGAGAAACGGAATTGCTCCTTTTTCATGTTTTTTTAATACTTTCTCTTGGTAATTTAATTTGAATTCATTATGCAGTAATCCCCATTTTAGTTATAGTAAAAGTTGACCTAATACGATCGTTTTAAAATTTAAATTAATGAATATTCCAGATTTTTTTTCATTCTGGTCCCTTGAATTTCCAACAAGCGCAATATTAATCCTTTAACAGCTGTCTACATTCAAGACGGCGCATCATTTTGGAATTTTATTTTTATTTATTTATTATCATGTCAGAACAGTTTTTTTTTTTTTTTTGAGTCAACAAAAATCCGTAAGCGAAAAATAAAAATGTTATTATCTGCACAAGCATTTCAAAAAATTAGCTTTTAATAACGTGTTGTCGTTGAATTTACAAAAACTCTGTTTAAGAAAATAAGTTAATGACTACAGCAAATAAAACCTAGGAAAATGTCATTTTGAGCATGTGATTATAGGAAATGTGATATTTTTTTAAACAATAAATCCGAGACGAAGTTTTTTGGATGGTTTGCAATACTAAAATTACTAAGTCAATAAAACAATGAAAATGAATAAAAATGTAATTTAACTTGCACGAGAATGTAGTTCTTGGCCACTCAAGAAACTATGTTCTTACATGATACAATGAAATATGCATAGCAGATTTCATTTTAATCTTTTGATTTTTAATATACCCACAAAGTGGTAAATAGATGAAGATCAATTTTAGAAAAAAATTCAACTTTAAAAAATAATATCTATTTTTCAGATCAAACAAACCCTTGTATTAGGTAAACAATTAATCATCGTATTGTATTTCCTTGTGCAAAAGATTAAAATATTACTAATAATTATTTTTATTATTTATTATTTTATTTTGCTTGGTACGAAATCAAAATTTTAAACTTAATCCGACAATTTTTTTTCAATCCTTTATTTTTTCAGAGAGCATTTCGTACAAGTTCGGGGCAAAAGGTGGCCTTATTACCTTCACCTACCCGACTGACAAGAGACCAGACACAAAGAGTGACCTCCTCGCCCTCGGATTCATTAGCTCCACTGACAACGCTGTTCTGGTGCGCATCGACAGCGGCAGCAGCAACGATTACATGGAACTCGAGATAGTGAGTGGCGCTTCTTACTTTCTCGTTTACGAAGGACACTGAAAGTGTCGGCAAAAAATTCAAATTCGAGATTCTGGCGAATCTACATGCTTTCGACTCCCTGAATGCGGAAAAAACTTTTTTCGCAATATCTTTAAGCGTGTCTGCGGACACGATAAATCAAAACACTTCGCAGCCAGAAGAGTGAAGTTTGTATTCGGGCTTAACACCAAATTTCTAGAATTCCGTCAAATTTTGAGTAAAATCTATTGAGAGTGATCTGTTTTTATGGCGTTTCTCCATTTTTGCTCCACAGTTAAGTTTCCTTGCAGAATAATACTTGAGAACCCAAGAGAAAAATTTTAATTAATAGTAATATCTTAATTTAATTATTAATTAAATATTTTTCATTCCTACTTTTAACTTTTATTAACTTTTTGCTAGTTTTGTTACATTCTCTGTGTTCTTTAGAATTCCATTAGCAAAAACAGTCATATTAAGAAGATATTATCCAGATTTAAATGGTACTTTTAAGTACAGACAGTAAATAAAGGGTTAACGTGACTAGATCCACTTACACGACGGTTTTTCGTTGAAATCGGGTATCGAACTCGAAACACTTCAGATGCCCTGGCCTTCGCAGTCCCAAACGGAAATTGCGATTTGAGCTTCGGATAATGACGCAATTCAAATAAGCAAGATGTATATTCCACCCAGCGTTATTGATGGCGATGGAGTGTTATGTTATAGAATAATTATAAATTAAAGCTGAAAAGAACATAATAATTAGAATATAAAATGACTTCTCAATAGTAAAATGTGTTTTTATTAAATTTATTTCGATTATAATTTTTGCTAATTTTGTCGTACTCTGAAGATGGCTTTAATTACATGTATGACCGATTTAATTAAATATTTTCTTATTCTTAATTTTTTTTATTTACCATACCGGTTCTTCGTTTAATTACGGTCCCTCCCCCCTTCATTTCAAAATTATACAAATATATGCAACTGAATAGCTCATACCATTAAAGTTAAAATCAGCTTTGCCTAATTCAGTAATAAACTCACATTGTGAGTGAATTAAAAGAGGAATGGCTGCCTTAAAAGACTTCTTTTACCTCGACTTAATTTTATCTTCCTTCGCGAATGAAACTTATGAATTATGCAAATTAAATTAAGAACATTAGATCATTTAATTAATCGAAATTCTATCGGACATTGAGAAAGTCTGTTATGAAACCGTGTTCCGAATCGAACTTTTATTGAGTTTACATTGCATAATGAAATAATGAGATAAATTGTTCATGGCCGTTATTTTAAACCTGAGGGTTGAACGAATGACGGTTACAGGTTTTACGCTGTTAACAAAATTATTCCCCTCGGCGTCTTTCACTCAAACTAAACAGCATTATGAAAACCTGCATCATTAATAATGTCTGTATTCACGATGGAAATAAAGTAAATGAAATTTAGAAAAGCTAAAATGGATTATCTTTTTCACTACAAATGATATATTGTTAATATGCAATAATAAATCAGTTGAATTAACAGTATTTGTTCTTTGAATCTAGTGAATTCACTCTATGAATAATTTATTACAAACTTTGCTTTTTAATAATTGATAAGCTTTAAACTAATATTTTTCTGAGTTAAATATTAAAAATGTAGAATGAATCTGAAGTCATTGGCTCAATGTAAAAATCTTATTGTTTGAAAATTATTATGCACACATTCACATTTATGAGTCAATTCTTGCTGATATACTCTGCATTGTTTGGGATTAAAATATTTTCTCGCACTCTTCTTTAATACAGAAATTTCTTTCGCATAAAATATTAAGATATAAAACTTTTTTTCATCCAGAACATATGTATTGAAATAAAAATGAATTATAAAAAAATCAAGGTAGAAACTGCGGTAGTGTTTTCAATTCAACTCTTAATATTGTCCACCAAAAGAGTGCTTACCAACAAATTTTCTTATCTTAAAAACACTTGCATTAAATTTTCTGAAAATGTAATAATAATTGAAAAATATTATTATCTATATCGATTATTATCTATTTTTATCTCGAATACTTGTTAGTAAAGAATATAATGGCATATATGTAACTAGCTTTTCCCTTCGACTTCGTACAAGTGGAAATTTTGATGTGCATGTATGAGAACTGCCGGTCTGATCACAATGTAAAATGTCATCAAACCGTGGCATTATAGTGCTGTTAAAAATAATTTACGCAAAAAAAAAGTGTGTCACCAAATTTTAGAGAAATGACCGAATGTAACGAGAAACGACAGCAATAGCGTTTCC
This sequence comes from Argiope argentata, assembly GCA_026289955.1. Lineage (NCBI taxonomy): Eukaryota > Metazoa > Arthropoda > Arachnida > Araneae > Araneidae > Argiope > Argiope argentata. The sequence goes on along the minus strand of JAOUZG010027273.1, from coordinate 641,161 downwards.
AATGGGGAGGTTTCGATGAACGCTTAAGCAAATTAACGGAAATATAGAAAAAAATAATAAATGCATAAAAATGGAATGCAAGCAAAAAAAAGTAATCGAAAATAATAAAAATATGCGAAATCGAGGGAAATGAACAGAAAAGGCTGAATTAAAATAACATAAAAAATTACGGCAATGTAAACCCAAATAAAGCTTTGCAGAAAAATTACCAACCTCTCAAAGCACTGAATGGTTGTATATCAAAGTTTAGTCCACACAACTAATTTGAAAACAATTTATTTACAGTGAGTACCCGAAATAAAACAAAACAGCAAACCAATTATTCAAAATCTTTTTGCTGATTAGTCTGACTAAAATGAATCAAGAACGCACTGCACATGCCAATTCAACGCCAATTGGGCAACGCAGATGCGAGAATTTTCCACGCCAGTTGGGTTGATACGGATTAGAAGTATTTAATTTATTTTGTTATGTTTTATTTTGGTACTTTTCCGTTAGCCCGGTGCAAACGAAAAGTAGCCAAAAGATGTAGAATTCCGCCAAAATTTCTTACAGCGATTTTAAAGCGGAAAATCCCCAAATAATGTAACATTTCGCCAAATTTCTATAGCGATTTTTCCCTTGCGTTCAGTTAACGGATAAGTACTTTCATTTTATTCAAAAATACTTCAGAATGAATACGGAAGATCAATTAATTAACAATGTTTAATTTTAAATGCATCACACACTAAGAAAATATATAGAATCGTTTGAAATAACCGGTCGGAAACATGTCATGCCTGACTCATTTGGCGGTTTGGAATTGAAGATTTTAGGAGATAAAGTTAGTTATTATTTACAAAAAAATCAACTACTCATTTAACCGAAATAAATAATAGCCTATGCTCTATTCTAGACTATAATACATCACTGTGCTAAATTTCATCCAATTTCCTTCAGCCGTTCTTGCGTGATTGAATAACATCATCCCCCCCCCTCCATAACTTTTATATTTATAATAGTAGTATAGAATCTATAGAAATAGCGCAATAAATCTTTTAAAGCAGTAACTTCTGATGAAATTTAACTTCGCATTATGTTTTATTTCTAATGTATTTGAAAATGTTTCTTAAGTATTTTGTTAATCTCTAAATGCTAATCATTCTGGCATTCAAAAATCTCTGCGCTTTCACGCATGCGTCAAGATGCGGTTATTTAATCGAATGAGGGGTGAGAGGAAGGATGAAAGAAGGAGATATTTACATTTAGCAAGAGGGAGAACTCAGAAAATCGCAGTATTAGAAGGCATAATATCCGATTATTTTTCTGCGTGCCACACCATGTCGAAATGTAATCATCGAAAAGTGCCAGTCTCACGACTCTGAAACGAAAAATGTGTCTGTAAAATAAGATTCTAAAATGATTGAAGAATTTGACATCAGTTTTTTTCAATTCCTACTATTAGCTCACTCTCTCCGTAAATATATATATCTTGCAAAAATTTTCAATCGTTAATAAAATACTGTTTATTCATCCACTCAAGTTCAAGTAAATTTATTAAAACTTGTAGTGGATGACATTTGATGTCAATACAGTTTTTTTTAAATATTAATGCATTCATTTTTTAATTTATTAATTAAAAACTAACTTTCTCTCCAAAAATCTTCATTTCCCCATTGCCAAATGAGTAACGAATTCAATTTATTTTTCCCCAACGCCAATGAGGTCTGGCTTAACAAGTTTTCGTCCGATTATTTTAAACATTATGTTTATTTTCATAAGGCTTGATGCATTTAAAATCAAATATTGTTGATGAATCGATTTTTCCGATTCATTTTGAAGTACTTTAGAAATAAAATAATACAAAATATAGAAAATTAGAAACTTCTCATGTGTATTGCGTTCCCAACTTAAGAAGAAAAATCACGCATTTTGCGTTGCTACAATGAGCTTTGAAAATTCAATGCTAGTATGATTTTTTGATCAATTATTTATAGTAATTGTAATCGTTTGGCCGGGATAGTCTGGTTGGTCCCTTGGGCTGCGAGTTCGAGCATCATATACGGAATAGAGAATGTAAAATTGTCAGGACTTTCGCTTTCTATTTTGTCGCTTAATATTATGACTTTGTCATATTCCTACACATATTTATATTAATTGCAATTGTTTAATAAAGAGTAATTAAAATAAAAATTTTCTTTGTTAACCTAAGTAGGAATTGATTTTTAAAAAATGTTTGTTAAATTACTTGTTTTCCTTCCATCTCCTTTCAGGTTGACGGTAACGTGTTCATGGTTTATAATATGGGTACGGAAGACCATCCCATCGGAGAACTAAGCGTCAATGTCAATGACAATCAGTATCATGTGGTCCGCTTCACAAGATCTGGTCCAAATTCAACTATTCAAATCGACGACCATAACGTACGCACCAAACAGCCAACTGGTAAGTTCTCTTATTTTGTGCTCGTGTCTCTCTGATTGACTGCATTTTAAATTTTACTTTATTTCTCATAAATATCAGTTTTGATTGGAAGGCTAAACGGAAGGGATCAAATTTTGATGCAGGTGAACAATTTCCATGTTACTATCATAACCAAATTTTCTATCAAAAACTGCTGTGCTTCCATGTTATCACGTTTACATACACACGGAAAGTTCTCGGATTCGGAGCAAAATTAGGTGACGCGTACATTTCTAGTAATAAAAATATATGCCAAATTTCATTCGTTTAGCTGTTCCGTTTCTAAGTAATCATATTCACTTGGAGATCGTTCCATTTCCTTCACTTAAGTCGTATTTTCAAAGTTTTAAGTCCAGAATGTAAATATTTTCGTATTCTGGAATGTGTAAAACTTGAAGACTCACCAAAATCTTTTTTTACAATCACAATACTTTCTCTTTGATTGTATATGAAACGATAAAAAACGTAAATAAAGATCCGTCTTCGCTTCTCCCAAAACGAGTCAATACAAAAGTGTCATCCTGGTCATATTTCAACCGAATCCAGGTTGTTAGTATTTTTCCAACAAGTAATTTTCCCTTTTTTTTTCCCTTTAATGTTCTTGGAAACAAATACCTTACATAGTTGACCTGCAAAGTATGCAAGTTTAACAATCATAAATTGTATCATGAGATGCCAGAAATGTTTAGTGTCATAGCGAAAGTTAAATGGAAAGAAGTTTAATCGTAATTTATTTAGGAGGGAGTGACTTCACTGCGACATAAAATTAGAGTTCCTAACTTTGAGATTAGAAACTTTTCTCATGAGACGGTTTATTTAAAATTTATGAAAGTTGAATAGTAAACTGTTATATTAAATATGTTTGAGTTAGTTGATCTTTAACATATCCGCATAAAAAATATAATTTAATTATGAAGTTAACAACTAATTTTCTTAATCAAATAGAATAATGAAGAATATTTTACTGAAACACAAATTTAGAATGAGCAATTTTTGTGGAACCATTTAATATATTTCTTCAGATGAATTTCTAAAATAGTCATTCATGATGTCGGAAAAAATTTATAGTTAAAAAATTTATTATTGTGAAATTCGCCCAGTTATTAAAGTTTAGAATATTTACATAGATGTCAACACATTCTTTTTTTTTAAAAAAAATCAACAATGAACGATGAACATTATTTAATATGAAAATAACAAATCGTAATAACACTATAAAAAAAGCAAAAGTTACTTATAAAAGATTTATAAATATAAAGAAAAACAAGATTATATCAATATTTTTAAGTGTGTGAGCTAATTAGTATCCATTTTATAACGATTAAAAAACGAGAAAAAAAAACTATTTTTTACAAGAAAAGAATTTACATTTTTTTAGAGGCAATCTAAAAATTTCCATTTTTAGAGACATTTGAAAATTTTACGAAACATGTAATTTAGTTTTCAATAAAATAATTAATTAATAAGAACAAAAAAACACTGCTTTATGTTTAGTCATTTATATATCAGTTTATAAAAACAGCGAAAATAACATATGCGGTAAAATGTTTGCAGTTAAACAAATTCATCTGAAATATTCTGAACAGTGAAAAAATGATACAATGAAGTGAGAATGATACAATGAAAAAGTAGAAAATATCAATTCCCAAAGCAGTAGCTGCCGCTCGGATCAATGCCATGAAGCCCTAAGGTGAGGAAACAAGTATGATTGAAGTTAAGAAAAATAATAAATGGGAGAACTTCATTACATCTGCTCTAGGTGGAACAAAAAAGAAGAAAAAAGCTGACTTCGTAATATAATGAATTGTTCTAAATATAATCAATAAAAATAAAATAAGTATGATTATTTGAACTAGTAAATGATTAAATTGGTTTCGATCTCAAGAGTGATAAAACCACATTTCCATTGAATTGTGCCATTGTTAAATATTGCTCCAAATATTTAATCATGGTTCTGCACTACACCATTAATAACATGCTCTAAATATAATACAAATCAATCCGATTAACATTTTTTCAATATTTTGTTATTATAGCAAAAGTTTCATTCACTTCCTAATTAATCAAATGATTATTTTTTTTTCTTTCCATTTGTGATTCTTCGCAGGACGCCAGCACACCATTTTCAACAGTCATTCCAAAATCCAGGTTGGCGGGAAATTCAATTCCGTGAAGAACAGAATCGAAAGGCCGTTTCAGGGCGTCATTTCCGGGCTAGTTTTCGGCGGGAACAGAATCCTTGACATGGCAGCTGAAGATGATCCGAGGTTGTCCTTGCAAGGGGACGTCGAACTACTAATCGCTATGCCCCCTGGCGGGCAAACAGTGGATTCGGCTGAAAATTCGGAAGAGGTCAGTTGGATTTTCTTCACCCGCAGTCACTAATTTTTATGAAAGCAGCATTGTTAGGAATATTTGAAATTCAATCTGTCTATTGCAGTATCAAATTGCAGATTGAAAACTTATGATTTATACCAGTAAGTAAATTTAATTGCACAGAATTTAGTAGTTCTTCTTACTTTTAGTATTCAAATATTTTTTTATAAAAAAAAATTTCACAATTTTTTGTGTAACCTGACTACTTTCTATTAAAAAATTCATTCATTCAAAAATTTTAAATTAAAATAGACTAAGATAATAGCTAGAGAAATTATAATTTTAACTAGAAATTATAGTAAAAATCATTTATAATATTTAAGAATTTCATTGAACAACGTATAAAACGAAAGGTAATTTTTTAAAATAATTTCGATTTAAGAGTTTTAATAATAAAATAAACTATTTTAATAAAATAAAGGATTTCGAACAAACATCCAACTATTTTAAACCAAGAACTGTGTAATAAAATGTCCAAGTATTGAATTTCGTATCTCAAGTCTTCAAAATATCTTTAAAGGAAAACTGGAAATATTTTCTGCAATTTTTATTAAATATATTGCATAAGCAAAACCGTTCTGTGAATTAAGAGGCTTTAATAGATACTCAGGTTACTACGTATACAAGATACAGAATATTTCAGTAACGATAATAATTAAAAGTTTATTATCATGTCAGAACATGATGTTGTTTTTGGGGTGAGGGTTTTGGCGTCAGCAAAAATCTGTAGGCGAAAAAAAATGATTACCTGCACGACTCTCTCAAAAAGTCAGCTTTTAATAACGCATTGTCATTGCATTTGCAAAAGCTCTGAATAAAAAAAATTAGTTAAAGACTACAGCAAATATAACGTAGAAAAATGTCATTCTGCGCACGTGATTATATGAGAGGAAATAAATAGGAAAAGTAATTTTTTTTTAACAATCAATGCGAGACAAAGTTTATTAGATCGTTTGCAATGCTAAAGTGACACATACAATGAAACCATTAAAATGAATAAAAAATATAATTTAACTTGCAATGGGAACATGGTGCTTGACCGTTCAAGAAATTATGTTTTGGCATGATACATTGAAAAATATGTAGCAGATTTAATTTTAATCTTTGAATCTTAACAAATTAAAAACATTATAAATTCAAATTATGAGTACTATTTTAATAGCAATTAGAAATTCAAAGGAATAGAAAAGGAGTTAGTTAAGTTTCTCTGCATTGAACAGATGTTCAGGAGCTAAAGGGAAAGAAAAATCACTCTGAAACCATTTTACGTTGTTAAAGACATAAATATAAAATAAAAATATCCTTAAAACGAAAATATGATGCAAAAAAAGATAAATTTATCGAAGTACACAGGAGATATCCTGTACAAAAATAGAACATACAAATGAATGATTTTTAGAGGAAAAGTCAAACAGAATATGAAAATTTAATTACAATGTCATTTATGAAAAAAAACTGCCATTTAGAAACCATTAGGGTGGGCCAAAAAAATCAAAAAGTTTTTCCGTATCGTTCGACAACGAAAAATTGTGAATTGATAAGAAATCAATTGCAAGGGGGGGATTAATAAAATTCCCGCTAACTTATGATACTAAAAAGTCGTAAAATGTGATAAAAATATACTCTTTCTCAATCTTTTTTTTTTTTTTTGAATTTCAAAATTTTTGTCTTTTTACCATAAAATTAGTTGTTAAATGCACAATTTTCAAAATTAATAAACAGACAAATGAGTAACATTACTTCACTATGGAAATTTTAAATACCAGTCATCATCATAATCTTCAATCATCATCTTGCAGGAGAATGACTGTAGTTTGATGCGATTATGCATAGTAAAAGTTATTTGAGTCAAAAAATATATTTACCTCATTATTTTCTTCATGTAGGTTAATCCATTAAAAAAAGAAGAGAAGATTTGAATTTAGAATATTTTTTGCTGCAAAAAACGAATATCAAGAATACAGAAAATAACAGAAATGAACTGATATTTAGGAAAAGGCTTAAACTATTACAACGATTTTTTTTTTTTTTTGCTTGGTATTTTATACCATCTTCGGATTCTCTTACGTCGATTCTTTTTCACAAATATTGTACCAATTAAATGAATTTTTGTATTTCATAGAAAGCATTTTCTGTTCAGTTTTCTTCCTCGTTTTGTTAACCATATAAGAAAAGTTAGCATCGAATGTCTATTTCAATGTCAAATATTCTAAATGCTTCAGATTTCTTTTTACTTGCATGGCAAGAAAACTCTCAGTAATCCAGTTTCTGTGTAATCTAGATAAACTACGAGGAAATTTCGTAAATAGATAATACTCTAGGAAAATTCAACTACTGAATAGATTTTCATTAAATTATCCATCATTTATTAGCATACTATGAAATGTGAGGAAATTTTGAATGAATGCTTCGTAGCGATCAATCATCGTCATATTCTTCTTTAGAATTAAAAACTGTATTTCATTACATGGATCTGACTTATTTATCTATAGTGTTGGCATTCTTATTGAATAAAAATATTTTAAATATATTTTATGAATGAGTATATTTTATAACGTACAATTAATTTGCCAAATTTTTTTTTATCATGTCCGAACATGATTCTGTTTTTGGGATGAGGTTTTTTGGCTTCAACAAAAATCCGTAGGCGAAAAATTGAAATTTTATCTTCACGAGGATCTCAAAAAATCAGTTTTTAATAACACTTTGCTATCGTATTTACAAAAGCTCTGATTTTAAAAAAATAAGTTAATGACTACAGCAAATAAAACCTAGAAAAATGTCATTTTGAGCATGTGATGATATGAAATGAAATAAATAGGAAATGTGATTTTTTTAAGCAATCAATGCGAGACAAAGTTTTTTGGATCATTTACAATACTGAAGTGACTCATTTGATGAAACGATTAAAAGGAATAAAAACATAATTTAACTTGCACGAACTCGTGGTGTATTGGCCGTTCAAGAAATTATATTCTGGCATGATACATTGAAATATGTGTAGCAGATTTCATATATATATATATATATATATATATATATATATATATATATAAATTTGTGTGTGTGATTTAAGTTGTGTAAAGTAACTTATATTTCAAGATTTTTGCAGAGAAAAATTAAAATAAACACTTATGAGCAAAAATTCATTAGTTAAAAGCCAAAAATGCTTTTTAAAAAATAGTGAAAAAATTTGAGGCTGAAAAAGAATTATAAAGCAAAAACTTATAAGTTAAAAAGTTTATCTTTGATCATCAAATTTTGCAGACAATTAAGAAGTAACTATATTATTTAGTACCTAAACTAAGAAATAAGTCTATTTTTGTCAAAAATTTATATGCTGGGGGTTTGCTTTGTAAATGTGATAAACTCTTTATATTCTTTATTTTCTATTATGAGCCTTGAAAACAATCTTTTTAAATGAAAAGAATGTTTATTTTGTAGTTAAGGAATTGCAAAACATATTGATAAATTACTACTGCACATTTGAGCTAAAAAACAAAAATTACATTTTAGGATGCTTTTCGTAAAACATTTGACTTAAATTTGGAATTTTTATAATATTTAAAGATGCAAAACAACATTATTTGTACATTATGCGACTATAAAAGTGAATGTATTTTTCAAAAAATGAAAGTAGGGACAAAATTAAGACGGTTTAGTAAAAAAAACTGTTTAAAAATGTAAAATTTTGAATTAAGAAAAAATCCAATATTTTCACCAAATTATTTTCTTTCAATTATTTTCCACGTAATCATCTACCAAAGAAAAAAAATAATTTTACGACCTAAAAAGGAATTAATTGCCTGATTTTTTTTTCTAATTTCTTTATTTGAAGATCAGATAACTTCGTTTTATTGACGTTTATTTATCTCCCTTTTGACTCCAGAAGTCCACCACGGCTGATCCTGTGGAGCCAACCGAAGAAATGGTCTTCTCTGGGGCCGGTTCCGGTTGCTGGGACGATGAAGATGACTGTGAAGCATCCAACAATGAGAAGCGTAAGATGTTTTAAGTTCATAGATTTCGAAAATTTGGTACTTACATATTAAACCTTCGATCTTTATCGTCAAATTTGAAGACGTCGCCAATGAGTTGCTAAACCGCCAATAATGGCAAAAAACGCCATTATTTAAAAAAAATTTCAAACCTTAACTGTCGTCCACCCTTTTGTTGATTTCTTTGGCGTCGATGGTTTATTACCAAATTTGAATTCTTCGCCAATGAGTTATTAAACCATTGGCGACAGTTGGCGTCGGCGGTCTAATACGTAAGTACCCAAAATTAGTGGCTTTTTATTATCGCTTCAATTGATATCCTTGGAAATGAGATACACAACTTTCCATATTTCTTGTACTGCCCCTTTAATGATTCTGAGATTAACACTTTTCAATGACTCTGCTTCAATAAGGGGTGATTCGAAGAAAAATGAGTGATTATTATACCACCTAATTCAACAAATAATCAGAGTTCTTCCTATTACTAAATGTTAACAGTCATGCCTTTCATATCTCCTCTCGGGCTACGGTGAATTCTCGGCTTCGGAACCAAAGATTTTAAGATTCGAGACCCGATTCCATCGAAAAGCGTCGTTTAAGCAAGTCTATGTGCATGTTAAATCCATTGGGAACAAACATCTTTCATCTGGTGTGGTTTGGAAGTTTGGAGTTGGGGTATCTAGCTCAAGGATCGTCCTCTTCATCTGACAGCGGTTCAAAATTAAGAGGTCTGCCCTATAATGGCCCTAGTATTGCTTTAAAAAGGGACGTTGAAATAACTAAACGAAACTGCCTCCCTTTCAGTAAGAAATAAACAGTTCTTGACTCATGCGCGAAAGAGCGGAGAGCTTTTCTCCATTTGCCATCTTCTTATCGGTAGGTCCGTATTATTAGATGGGCAAAGTGCTATGAGCTCAGAGATCTCGAAATATTTTTTTCGTCATTAGTTTCAAAGTAATTAATTTTTTTTCATTAAATTTACAAAGGGTGCAAACTCGAACATGTTCGAATTGCAATCAAGTGTCATTTCAATTTTGAACTGTTATTTTCTAATTTCCAATATTTCTAATTTTTTGCTATTCATGAATTTTATATTACATTTATTGATTTGTAATTTAAATATATATATATATAATGATATTTTAAACTCTTAATTTAAATCCAAATTAATTTCCTAACTTTTAATTTAATTTAGCCATAGTAACTTCATTTTAAAAATATTCTCTTATTTCCTCATCCATTCCACTTGTTCTATTTAATTAATTCAAGAGAAGCTGTGTAAAATTGCTGAATCAGCTAAAAGCCCTCTATTTCCCAAACTCCGAATGAGAGATGAAAATTGTTCAGCTAAGCACACTCTTTTAAAAAGATCCCTGTGGTTCCCTTGCCTGTTTGGGCTTGTGTTGTGGAAATCCCAATGGTATAAGTAATTCCCATTGTATAAGCATTGTGAAAAAATATTTTTCCTACAAAATCTTACGGCATTTTAAAACAGAGATAATGATTTCCCGCCCATTTTTACGCTTCTGCTTTTCTGACGCGCTGTGAGCGGACGTGCCTTGTCCGTCAGCTTGTAAATTATGCCTTCTTCCGGTGATGGAATAAAGGGGAACTTAAAAATTCAAGGTGTCATCTATGTCTTTGAAACCACCTCTTTCAACAAATAATAATAGTACATTACACACACACACACACATTGCTCTAAAGCTCTATTTAAAGGTTTTTTGTCATTTTTTGTTCCTTAATTCTAAACTCTAGATCAATTTAACCACAGAGACACTTGTATTGTTGTTTTAAAAAATGTTTTTTTGCTCGATTTTTATGATCAAATGTCTCTAATAGCAACTTGGTGATAGCGACAAAATTTATGAATCTCTTTACCCCACCATATTATGATAAAGTTGAAACTACTTCATTTGCATGCTCTCTGACAACAATCTGACAACAACTTAATCTATTGTAACACTATTTAACTAATGACATAGGCTTTGTCTATTTTTTTCTTGTACTTAAAATTAAAGAATTTATTCATTTTATCGCTTTTTTTGCTGGGAGTCTCTTTCTTTGTTTGTGCATAGGTTCTGATTACCAAAAGTTCAAAACTGTCTAACCATATACTATAAATATTTTCAGACGAAGAACTTATTACTCCAGAATTTGTTTCACCAACGCCCGAGGACACAGCTCAGCCGAATCCCAACGAAGCTTGTGAAGACGATGACGACTGCAGCATTGACATTGGATCAGGCATTTCCGAAGGCGAAGTGGGCAGACCAGAAGACATCTTGCTCACCATCCCTACCATCCATCCCTTGTCACCAGAACGAGGCCCCATGTCTTCCATACCCACCATTCCGCCCATCATGATAGTGTCTCATAGCAACCTACCTCCAGATCAGCCCCCTTACGCTAAAACCACCAGAGTGCCAGCTGTGGTGTACGAGGTTCCTATTCCGGGACTGCTGCCGAATGGCAAGGATTACCAGAGGCCGACCCAAAGAACTCGAAGTTCCGCGGACAACACAGCTCTAGTCATTGGTGTCATTGCCGGTGCCCTCATAGCAATCGTACTCATTGCCCTCATCGTCTACAAACTTAGGAACAGAACAGAGGGTTCTTACAAAGTGGACGAAAGTAAGAATTACCAATTCGGAGCACAGTTTGGTGCTATCGCCGCTAGTCCAGCATTTCTGAATGGACCCTTGCCACCTGTTAATGGACTCAGCAAGAGCCATCCTGAAAAAACACCCAAAAAGAAGAAAGGCGGCAAGGATTTGAAAGAATGGTACGTGTAAAGACAGGATTCATCAACGCATTCCACGTTTGCTTCGTCGATACTTTCAGATCTATATCTTTAAACAAGTCTTTGTTTTATGAAAAGATGACTGACGGTTGCATTAAACGCATAACTTTGAAGAAAAATCAAAAGAAAATGTGAAAAGCGAAATGAAATTGCTACTCAAAAGCTCAAACTAAACTAAGTCGCATGCCTTCAAAATATTATCTGTTTCCTCAAACTCATATCTCTGCCATTTCATAATCTTTGAGATTATGCCAACCTAAGCAACCCGAAGAAGTTGAATTTTAATCAGAAAGTATATAGACGATGCGAATTCGAATTGCTATTTATCTGATTTAAAATTTCAGTTAATTCAATCCAAAGCGAGATTATTTTATTTTTATTTTATATTTCTTTGGACAGAATTTTTGTGAAATACCATAAACTGAAAAACATCGGCTTTCTACATTTTTCATCTGGATTTTCACTGATAACCCAGTCAGCTGATTTTATTTTACTTTTTACATTTTGTATCACAAGATTATGCAAAACATTTGACCAGTAAAACCACAATTTGTAAAATAAAGAAGAATATCATTCAGAAAATATATTATTTAGTTTCTCCAGTGCGCATATATATATATATATATATATATATATATATATATATATATCTATATATATATATATATATATATCTATATATATATATATATATATATATATATATATATATATATAATTATTGAAAGCATCGAAAATGTTGTAACATTTCGAATTTGTAACGCAAATTACTGTATAGATAAAAGCAATTGAAGAACAAAACCATATGGATAACACGTTTTGTGCAAAGGTAGACACTGCTGGTTACGTCGTGTATGCTCATTTACCAAAAAAAAAAATGAAAATTTTCTTCCTGTATTTAATGTATTCAAGAAGAACTAAAAAAATGAGGACCATCTAATAGTTTCGGCTCAAAATTATTAATTTTTTTTCTTACGTTAGAAATGCCCCCAAAAATTGTGTAACTTATCAGATATGGAATATCAAATGCTTAGTTGTTTATTTTTGGATTATTGGATGTATAGTATATATTTTAATTTTGTAAGCATTGAAGGGAACAGAACATGCTTAAATTAATGGATTCCGGGAAGTCTTTGTAGCTCTGAAATGACTTGACAATCCTTGAGAACTATTTATGACAAATGAAATCTCAATACCAATGTCATTAGGTTTCCTTCTTTTGAATATAAATGTGAAGGAAAAACTTAATCAGTCAAATCCTTTTAACATTCTTTCAAGTTTGAAATGCTCTCCAAATTCAGGGAATCGGAATGCTCTAAAACTGTAAATATCAAAGATATTGTCACTTAATATTTCGGTACTTACGTACGAAGCCGTCGATCATTTTCGCCAAATAAAAAAACGGTAGCCAATAGATCGCCTAAGCGCCAAAATTGGTTTGCCACTTATTCAAAAGCATTAAAGAATTTTGGCCACCAAAATGAAATTTGGCGTGATTGGTGCATTGTTGGCGGATCGACGGTCTAATACGTAAGTACCAATATTTCTTTCATTTCTCCACCAAGATGAAATGGTATTTTTTAATTTTGTAATGATGATTGCTCCAAATTCCTACATGGTGCTAGATTATTTCACCTAGTAGTAATCATATAAACAGTTTGGAGTAGTATCAATGTTGTTTTTTTTAATTAAAATTCAATTATTTGTACGTTTCTATAAAGCGATGTTTCCAATTTTTAAATATCCCTAAATAATCAGAACAAGGTGTTATGAAATTGAAATCCTATTTTGAGGACAAACAACAGGACAATTTACCATGTTATGAAACAAAACATTGCCACAACTTTATGAATGAAATTGTTGTTAAAATACTTAATTTGGTTGTGTTTCTAATTTCAAAACCTCTATAAACAGTTGTCATAAAGAGTTTTTATTAAGTGTGTGTGTTGTTTATTTCAATTTTCACGCAAACATTTAATTTTTTTAAAGATAAAATTGCATTCAGTTTCTCTCAAAAAGCAATTTCTGATTATTGCTTCATTGAAATACTTATACAAATGATATACTTCCTATCATAAAAATATTTTTGATCGGAAATTAAAAATTTTTTGTTAGTCGATAATTAAACCATATACAATTTGAATTATGAGACGAAAATATAAGTACTGCTTAGATCGTACATTTGAACCGAAGTTGGGAACTAAATCAACATAATAATTTAATTGTATCTAAAAATTGAATACATAAATTAAATTAAAACCAGTTTGGTGGTCTCCTAAAACTTTCCCGCATACTTTCTCAAAAAGGGTTTATCCCAGAGAGCAAGTAGCCAAATCCTGTCACAGAATATTGTTCAATATTATATGATATTAAACACTGTTTCGATTGTAGATCAATATTATACGATATTGTAAAATGTCTGCGTGCTACTAAGGAGAACTCCTTACAGGGCATTGGTGTACAATAGTTACAAATTCTTCGACGGAAATTTAATAATTTTATTGAATCTGCCGTGTGATCACTGGTGAGTTTTTATATGATTGATCTTTGGCATATGTTTAATAGTATACAAAAAAATTGGTCTTTTAAACGCGTTTTTCTCAAACAATTGAAACAAAAATTCGAGACATCTCTACACTTTTAGTCCTAAATTCATATGCCAATTTTAATATATTTAAGTACTGCATTTTTTTTAATTACATAGTGTACAGACATATGAAAGTATCGAGAGAGATATGGCCATCCCTTTGTTGGAGTCGACTAAAATTTTACTAAATATTTACATTATATATGTTAAATATGTTTGCAGAATTTTGTCTAAGTCCTTTCCTTTTATAGTTATTGCGTTAACTTATATCCAAATGGTTGGGGAGACACATTTCCCCTTCGTGGGTTTTGCTCAAATTTTGATAGAAACTCGCGTATTTGATGTTAAGACGTGTATCAAATTTCAATAATCTAGCTGGAAACAATTTTAAGTTAGTTTGTAAATTGACAGAAAGAATGTGATTTTTTTAACTCAAGGAAATCTAACACGTGGAAATTCGTCAAAATCTCAATTCCGATTTTCTGACGATTGCAATACTTTCAGAATACTTCGTATTAACAGAGCGTAATAATGATAATTTTTCAGATCTTTAATTATATTATTTTAATTAATTTTTAATAATAATGTAATTAATGAATAAAAATTATTATTAGATTTTTTACGTGATAAATATTATATAAAATTGTAATTAAGATATTATTATCACGTCAGAACATGATGTTGTTTTTGGGATGAGGTTTTTAACGTCAACAAAATTCGTAGGCGAAAAATAAAAAATTTTTATCCGAAGGAGAAAAATAAAAATTTTACTATCCGCACGAGCATCTCAAAAAAAAATATGCTTTTAATAACGCGTTGCCATCGCATTTACAAAAGCTCCGGCTTAAAAAAAATAAGTTAATGACTACAGCAAATAAAACCTAGAAAAATGTCATTTTGAGCAAGTGATTACATGAAATGAAATAAATAGGAAATGTGATATTTTTTTTCAACAATAAAAGAAAGACAAAAAAATTTGGATCGTTTGCGATACTAAAATGACTCATTCCATGAAACAATTAGGATAAAAAGAAATATAATTTAACTTGCACGAGCACGCGGTGCTTGGCCGTTCAAGAAATGATGTTCTGACACGATACATTGAAATATGTAGATTTCATTTTAATCTTTATTAAATTTTAATTTATTTTAATTTAATTTCTTTAAACTACTTATTGTAGGAGATTTAATACAATTTGTAATAAATACAAGAGTAGAGATTAAATTCAGTGTTATTTATTATTCATAGTAAAAACTACTTCAACTGAAATCTGTCTTTCGAGCAAAAAACAATCGATTATCAATATTTAATGCTCCTGTGATTCCTAGGAAATCACTGAAGCTCCGGATTTCCTTTAAAGGAATTTTTTCTCCTAAATTTGCCACAGATCTACAATTTCGATATTGAAATCTAATAACCAATTTATAACTTCACTGGCCCATTTTTCTTAAAGTTATCATGCTCATATACATCTTGAGATATAGATCTGATTTTTGAATTTTCTTTGGTGATGACCCAGGTAGCACGGACTGTTGCACTATATTGTACGACATTATATTATATTAATCCGTTTTCCATAATGTTACGAATATTGATCAATGTCTTAAAATATTGCACAGTATTTTTGTGCTACTAGGGGAAGTTTTTAAATTTGGCAACTCCTAAAAATCTCGACACCTAAATACTCTTTCTTACAGTTAAATTCCTTCTCTTGAAATTCTCTTGAATTGTCTTCTAATTCAAAATGAATGTTATTGCTTTTTATCTGCCTATAGGTCTGGTGTTGCCCTTTTTGATGTAAATGCACTTTATCATGACTGATTAGCCAAATATATGACAATAGAATTCCTATATTTTAGTGTATGAAAGAAGCAGCATCTCGGGTTTTCTTGTCAACGTTTTTTCTTCTTAATCTCAAGTAGGATCGTATGAATAATGTTAAAGGTTACAGAAATTTTGAAAGCATAAAAAGAGTTATTTTGAATTTGAAAAATTCGTTACTATATTTAATATTTTTTAATTAATTTTTAAACTTGATATCTACTATTCCTATTAAGATGAAATACCTAAGCATATCGCTACGGTATCTTAATTGCCTAGCATTCATAATATAGCCACCCAGACATTCATTACTGAACATTCGTTTAACATTTGGAAAACCAACTCTACATTATTAATCCACAAACCTTCTACTTTAGTATACAAGGTTATTATAATTTTCGGATAACATTATCTTTTATATTGATTTTAATTTTTCGTTATTAAATATTGAAAACACTTTTTATATCTATATTATTTTATTTCTGGGTCGTTGCAAAAGCATACGCCATCACCGGGTTCAGCTTCAAGTTTCATTCATATCGTAAATATTGCATTTTTAGATGCTATCATGGTAGAAAAAGAGGCATCATTTTCAGCATATTGAAATAATTTTGAATTATATTATTGCCATCTTTACTCATAATAAAGATAAATGACAGTGTATTTGAACTCTACCCTAGATTGTTTAATTTAGAACTATTACATTTTGTACATATTCTTAGAAAAATAAAAAGGCGCAATCGGATTATTATTATTATTATTTGTATTTTGAATATTGATTAGTTAAAAATTCAGTGAAATACTGGTATTTTCCCTCTAACATTAACTAAAAAAATAGGGAAATGAAAAAAGATTGCATGTTCGTCTTAAAATGTAAATATATATATACATCTTTCTAATGATACAAATTACTATATAAATAATATTCTTTCTATTTTTAACCAGTTTTTCAACTTTATTTTGAACATATCTCCCAACAATAAAATTTCAATATAACCATTCGCGTGTATGAGAAAATTGACTTTTCTTATTTTATTATCATTATGTTCATAATATATATTTCCACGGTCAAAGGCGTTATTGTAACCTTACTCAAAGTCTGATTAATTAAGCACCCGCTAGAGAAAATCTTTTTTAACCTCCGCATTTCATTTTGTTAAAGGTACTTAAAACGTATTACATTTTTATTATTTCGTCCAAAAATTTAAAAACAGTGGCTATTTTGGAATATCAATTAAAAATCTCTTAGACATAAGAATATAAGATATCTCATTAATTTTTGATTTATAAAATACTCCCTGTGACCGCAGCTCTGCCTGTGTCTACTTGTTCAACGAATGTATAAGAAAAAGCAAAATAACGCTTCAAAATTGCACAGTTTTTATATTCAGGTCCATTTAAGAATTTTTAACTTCAATCCTAAATAATCCCGATAAAAAAACTGTCAACAAAAAAATTTTTCCTCTGGCATTTCCTCATTGTAGAATTCCCGACTAACTTACCTTCAGACCGTTCTAAGAAAACTTTCGAAGATTTGAAAGATAAGCATTTAAGGGATTAAAAAACTGTCTATAAGCAACAGTAGTTTTTTCCCTCTGTAATTGAGACATCATCAGTGGCTTGATGGATCGCTAAA
This sequence comes from Argiope argentata, assembly GCA_026289955.1. Lineage (NCBI taxonomy): Eukaryota > Metazoa > Arthropoda > Arachnida > Araneae > Araneidae > Argiope > Argiope argentata. The sequence goes on along the minus strand of JAOUZG010027273.1, from coordinate 623,497 downwards.
AATTAGCAAATAAAAATAGAAGTAATTGGATGAATTCGATAACAGAAAGTTTAAAACAATAAAGCGTTTAATTGCATTAATCACGCATTTTAATATTAATTACTGCTAAAACACAATTCTAGAAATTTGACAACACTGAAGTTAATCATTTTTATGGAGCAAGATACAATATGAGCGTTTGGAATACCAACTCGCAACTAAGTAAACAAATACTTTGAAATAGTTTAATTATCTAGATTTATTTCTTAATAAAATTCTATTCAATAAATTGAAGGTGTGTTTACGCACTCTGCCAGTTATAAGATTCCATTATGTCAAGTATGTGCATGCGTGGAGAGAGCGGACAACGGCAAGTTCTTGTCTCAACAGGACAAGTATATCCTACTGTATAGTTTCTGCGCATGTGTGATCTTACTGGATGGTAAACTCGCATTCAGTCTAAAAATCAATAAAAAGAAAAAATGCGTGGTATGATATCTGTGAGCATTAAACTTTTAAAATTACTAAAATATGAGACAATTAAATTACTAAAATATGAGGTCGAATAGTTAAGGAAATTTCAAAAGCTTTAAAAGAAGGTTTTTAAAATATCCAACATTAAGCACTGCGTTACAAGTGGACAGATTTGACTAAAAATGCTGCATAACAAAAGAAAAAAAAACCTCCATCTGCAAAATTTAAATATTTATCCGTGATATATGAAATTAAAAAATAAAACAGATTAGATATTTCAAAAGTGGAATAAAAATATTGTTATAAAATGCGTCGAATTTAGTTTTAAAAAATTAATTGAAATTATAGAAATATCCTTTTAAACATGAAATTTCTGTCACTAAGAAACTCATTTTTTTAAAAACTTTCATATGGTATAAAAATAATTTTTGGGCCTTGATTTTTCAAAAACTATGGCATAAAAAAGTAAATTTTGCTCAAATCAAATTTCACGTATTCCCAATTTTAAGGTTTCTAATTCAAAAGTTTCATTTTGGTATCAAACTATCTTTCCCACACACACGTACGCACGCACGCACACACGCAAACAAATATCTTGTTCAATTTTTCAATCCTAAATAAAATACTTTTTATTTATTCCAAGTTCAAGTTAATTTTTTAAAACTTGTAGTGGATGGCATTTGACGTTAATACAGTTTTTTTTTTTTTTTTTTCAAATTATAGTCCATTAGTTTTTTTATTAATTAATTAAAAACTAACTTTCTTGCCAAAGATCTTTATTTCCCTGTGGCCTAATAAGTAAAGAATTCAGTTAGGTTCCCTCCCCCCCCCCCCCCCCCCCAAAAAGGTTAGGCTTAACATGCTTACGGCCTTTAAAATTAAGCATTGTTAGTTTATCTATTTTTCGGATCCATTTTGAAGTAATTTTGAATTAAAATAATACAAAATAAAGAAAATTAAAAATGTTCTAATCTGTATTGCGTCACCCCAAATGGCTTGGAAAATTCACGCATCTGTGTTGGCTCAATTGGCTTTGAATCCTCAATTGACGTTGAAAATTCAACGCCAATTGAGTGTGTTCTGATTGTTTTCATAGTATGTTCTGATTTATTATCAAAGGTTACGAACTTGATTTTGCTTAGGTAAGGTATAATTTTGATAAATTAATTATATTAGTTGTAATCGTTTAATAAAAAGTAACTAAAATAAGATTTTTCTTTGTTGACCTGAATAGGAATTGACTTACTTTTCTTTTATATTACTTATTTTAAATTTAAATTTCAGACATAGATGTGCATGATAGCGATGTATAATTATGTTAAGGTTATTCCAAGATCTCGAATAAGATGCTGTATTCAATTTGGCCTTTATGGGAGAAAGCCTTTAAATTGCATGTCACTCACTTCATTTTCCAAAAGGGTCTAATTAAGTATAAGTCATCATCAATTTTATTGGTACCATAAGAAATGGGTACAATCATCTACTGATTATTGAAGAATTCGGATATATCTTGAACTGTGAATTCACAAGCGTTTTCATCAATAATAATTGAGGAACATCCGAATTAATGAGGGAACTTACATAAAATTTCCTCCAGCCCAAATATCGAAACAGGTCCGTTTGATTTTTAAATTCCACTTTTTTAAAACTGCAATCTTTATTTTCAACATCTCCAACAACCCATTATTTTGGGAAAGGGAGAGTTGAAGAAAGAGAAAAGTGGAATTAATTAGAAAATTATGAAGTCATGCCTCCGATCAGAGCATCTGGAATTTTTCAAAGATATTAATCAAACAAATTATTAAAAAATAAACGGGGAAGCAATTACAGAAATAATTATTTAAAAAGACATAGTTAAAATGTGCAAAAGCATTTAACTTTAGAATATAATGAGCGATCAATCGAAATTCGTACCATACATAATTTTTTCAGAGGAATTCACAGAACATCATTGTTAGGAGGCCTCAACAAACTTATACGTAGCATTGGGAAATCAATGGAATGAATATTCTCTTTATCGTTTTTCTTATTACATAAATAATTTCGCATAAATAACTATTCGAATTTCTCATATAAATTTAAAAAAAAAACTGATTTAAAATATTAAGGAATGCATCCTTAAAAGAATTAGCTGTTAATATCCCTGAAACGTTTACAATTGTCTTTAAAAGATTATGTATCATTATAATACATCTAAAAAAAGAAATATTTTTAATATTTAATGCCCTTTATTATTTCATTCTTTTTTATTTAAAATTGAATGGAAGATTCAACAAGGGAAAGTCTTCACATTAATTGCTGAGATACACTGTAGCTAAAGAAAATACAATTCATAAATTTGCATTCCCCCCCTCCTCCGTAAATTAAGTTTAAAAAAATAATAACTCAGTAATCGATGTCGCTTTTATTGAAAATACAAAAAGAATGTGAGCAGATGATTAATTAAAATATTTACTTCCAACGCTGGATAAAATAGAAATTTACCTATTTTTTTAATTCAACAAATATTTTCCTGAAATTAAATAAGAACTGCAAAATAGAATAAAGCCTAAATGTATTTTTTTTTAAATTCGGGAATGTAAATGTCTTATAATATTTAATTTTTTTATTAAATTTATGTTTATTCTTGGGATCAATTAGAGGACTTAATCAAACAACTATGGAGTTTTCGATTAATTATTAAATGTGAAATACTGTAGAGTAATTAAATGATTTTTGGTTTTAGAACTCAAGCAGAATCAGTTTGGTATAAATGTCGAAACTGAAGCAGATAGCGAGAGAACAATCATATAATGCTATTGGACTCAAAAATATATTTAGGGATAAATATTCCCCACGCAGCTCTAATAGATGACATTCTTTTGATCATTTCTGTGCTGAGTCAGAAGAAAGTATTAAAGACAGGAGTTTTTCTTTTATTCCTTCGTAAAATGTGATTACGACTTGCGTTGCATTTATATGTCCAGATATCATGCTAATTAATCAAAATATGTTTATAAATTCGCATGATCATAAATTCATTATTTGAAGAACACAGTGAAGAAGATGAGGATGAACAGAATCCAAATGGCACACACCACTATGATATTCATGAAAAAAAATTTAAAAGTATCCCTAGGAATATATTAACGTTCAAGTATTAAATATCGTGTTTTATATGAATTATCACCACCAGAACAGTATTTAGTGAATTCCTCATTCTTCAAATTTTAATTGTTCAAGTGTTTTCTTTGGAAATTTACTAAGTGCTTCACTAAAATCTTAATGACATCTTCTATCTTCGATAATCAAACGTGAAAAAATCTTCCCTTGAATAATAACCCTAATTGGAATGTCGGTCCATATTTTATTAATTCTTTCTAACGAACATGATTAATATTACTCGTTTTCTCCTGTTAAATCTTAGAATACGCAGGAAGACATACGTTCAGAATTTTTTTTAATCCATTAGCATTACATGATCGTTTTCTCGCTATCCACTTCTAAGTATAAACGCAATGAGGAATTGATTTTCAGCTCCAAAGCTGATATTATGGAAGGAAAAAAAGTCGTGGTTCAATTCAAGAAGTCCTTTATTGTTGTTCTGATTATTATTACAATGAAATAAATACGTTTTAGCATCAAAAATATGGTACTGATTCAGTGGCGAATTTGCAATTTCTGAGGCCCGAGGCACAATTCAATTTGAGGCCCCCTTCCCCTCCAGTTATATTTATAGTATGTACTTTTTTATACATATTTTTCACTCTGTCAAGCTCTGTATCCGATTTTTTTTATTAAAAAAAGAATGTAGGGGAGGGCACCTAGGTACTTAAAATTGAAAATTAAAATAAATTTTTATAATTCTATTTGGCAGTATTTAAAAGGATTATGAAGTTCAGGGTGGGTTAAGGCTGTTCTTAAAAAAATAAGGACTATTTTGTACAATAGTTGCGCAATATTTTTCAGAGATACATGCCTAAAATTTCATTATATACTAAATCAATTATTATAGAGTGGAGCTGTTTTTCACTTTTGGGAATAAGAATATTTTGGATTGGTTTTAAAACGTTAACAGAATTAGCTGATATTTTATTTTGTTTAAAATTACAAGTTGAAGATTCTTTTGTTCCATTCTCAGATCACTCATAAATTTCTTCGATTTCGCATTTTGCATCGGATCACTCATCGGCTTTTTCTTGTGCTTATTCTGTTTTAATACGTTCATCTGTTTTTTTAGGTTTGCATTCAGTTCTATTTCTCTCGTCGATTTCTTCGAATTCATTTTCAACTTCAGCTTGTTCAATAATTTTTTCTTGTGCACATTTTGTTTCAGTACGCTAATTTATCTTTTCAAATACGCACTCGTTTTTTAAACTTTATAATAGATTTATTGGGTAATTTTTTTTATGTCGTTCTGCTTTTTTTTTTTTTTTTTTTTCGTTTTGAAGCGTTTGATTCCAACTTTCTTTTCTGTAACATGACTAAAACATTGAAAAAAATTAGTTGCTTAAAAATATCAGCTGGTCTTCTGACGATTTTCCCAAGTTGAAAAAATTTCCCCTTCAGTTAAGAGGAGAAAGTAACCAGTTAATTTTATCTTTTTGAGCCAATGCCTAACGATTCGTATAGTAAATCAGCCCTGTTTTCAACCTTCAAATGGGCCAAAAAATATAAAGCCATGATTACAGTATTTTCAAAAATAGGAAAATAGAAACGAAAATGTATTAAAAAATTATATGCTTACCAATCTTCTCATTGGTAAAAGGTCAAACACAGATATGAATTCCTTTCCACAACACAAATCTAAGCCAATATTTTTCAAACGTGAAACACTAAATTGCTAACAGGATGTTTTGAAGAAACTAACCTCTTTGAGCAAAGTTCTTCTAACTAAGGTCTCTAACTAAAATGCATCCTATGTCCTATGATACAAACACGTTCATTGCCTTGAGATCTTGAGATTCACTCCTGTACTTCAAAGGGTCCGAGTGTGCAGGAGGATGTAATAAGACATCTATCTCTTTAGTTTCGTACAAGATAAAAGATGTAAAATGTCTCTTTTCCCCATCTGGTTGACTTTTTACTCTCTCAATCTCAAAATAGTTGGTTTTTCAATGTACTGATATTACATGATTCTTTTATTGAAATAGATGAACCGGAAGTAGTAATAGAAAAATGTAAAAAATAAAAGTTTTTTATTAAAATAATATCCTCTTTCTCATGCGCCTGTTTGGAAATTCGTCTCTGAACTGATTAACAATTAATTATTCTATAGACGTCCGCTTTTATTGCATTGGAGTTTGTTTTTGCGTATAATATATAAACTTGTTACTTTCATTCTCAATGAAATTTATTACTCAACTTTTTCACATTCAATTTAGTTTATTACAGCTCTAAATAATTTATTAGCTGCTTCAAAACCCTTAATTCATTTTTGCAAATTGATTGGAATGTTTGATAAATAGAAATCTCATCTCAAGAATCCAGATCTAATCCACATTGTCTAAATTTTATCAATTCTTACTTGCATGGTTTGTTTATTTTATGGCTATATATACTTTTTTGCTTATTAATAGAAAAAATGTTTTCAAGTTTTTACGACTGGAATGTCAATATGAGAATTATATTTCCACATAGGACTCAAACAGTGATTTGAATTTAGGAATTTCTGAGGTTAATACTATATATTGTAGTATTAAATTGAAAAAAAAAGAAAATTATTATTCTTGACTTAAAGAAATTTTGTTTTAGTTCCGAGGGTTAAATGTGAAAAATAAGTTTTTCTCTTCTTAAATGTAATTAATTTATCTCATAATTTTGCACCTTCTGGTAATGGCGCCACTGCATTTGCTCTTTCTGTCCACCCTAGTTGCAAAAATCTATTCATAAATCCTTAAAATATGTTACCTCACTTACCTATGAAACTTTAAAAAAATGCCAAAATAATCTATATTATTCTGAATAGAGATTTTGTAATTACCCAAAGCTACAGAAAGTGCATCATAAAAGATTGCATGCTTTAAGAGAAACTTTGGAACTTTTCGATCTCAAGGAAATCCTATTAAGTAAAATATCTGAATTTTTTGAAGAATAGTTCTTTACATAAAAATAGGTAATAAAGCCATAATTCGCTTGCATTGGAAAGTTGGTTGCATATCACGTATTATATTTTTAATATTTGTATTCTGCTAATATTTTCTAAATAAATTTATTGAAAAAAAATGATCTCAAGATAAGTTTTCATTTTAAAAATTCCACGGAAAAAAAGTTTGGGTTCAAAATTAAAGCTATTACGTTAATGTGCCTAATTCAACATGTTGCATAATATTTCGTAAATTGTTGGGAACTTTCTTGTTTTGTCA
>JAOUZG010027273.1:568778-616600 GCA_026289955.1 Argiope argentata | reverse complement strand
CTCATTCTTCAAATTTTAATTGTTCAAGTGTTTTCTTTGTAAATTTACTAATTTATTTAGAAATATATATATATATATATTTCCACATAGAATTCAAACAGTGATTTGAATTTAGGAATTTCTGTGGTAATTCTATATATCGTAATATTAAATTGGAAAAAAAAGTAAATAATAATTCTTGACTTAAAGAAGAAAGACTTGACTTAAAGAAAAAAAACCCCGTCAATTTGAAGTTAGATGCTAAATAATCTGAAACATTAATTCAGAACTAAAACTATTACAAAGTTACATAGTTTTTTCAAAATTAATTTAAGTATAATTTATTATTTTAACATCTCAGTTAGAATAAATGTTATTATGAGGCGAACCTGGAAAGTTTGAACTTTAGCAGAGAATGCGTTTAAAACTAAATTTAAAGTAGCTGTCTGAAATATTCGGCTCTTTAAAACTCAATATGTGCATTACTAAACGTTGCTCTTAAAGTAATTATGCTTTAAAGTAATAGTATGATAATTTATATACATTTTCATTAAAAACAAAACTAAACTAAATTACGCTTTTTAGCAGATAAATTGATTTCTCGGATAGATAGATTGATTCACATAGATTTTTAGCAGATAGATTGATTGAAAAATAAAATTTTATGAAAAATACAATACTGGCATGGATGTTATAATCATTGAAACAGTCTTTGAATCTGGAAAAGTTCAGTGTAATTTTTATTCCCGTCATGAAAAAGTGTTCCATAACTTTGTGGAAAGATAGATTTCAGTGAAGCATTCATAGCATAGAGAAGGATATATCCTTCTCTATGATTCAAAGTAAACGCAGGATTACTAAATTGAATAAGCTGCCAATAAAATGATATCAATAAAAATGAAAAGAGTAAAATAGAAAAATGGGAGATTTTGCATAAAGCAAGAGCAGAAAGAATCTTTCATTCTTTTAAAACATTTCGTAGGCTTTGGGAATATTAATTCTTCTCTATTTTTTGAAAATCGTTGACCTTTTGAAATTAAACTTGTCAGGCAGGTTTTATATATTCGCTTGATATCACAAAAAACATCTCAACTCGTTGTTAAATTCGGATGAAGAAGGTACTGAACTTGGGAAAACTGGCATTAGAGCGGTGTAACCTATTGCCGCGAAAGCTATTAATGCTATTGAAACATGAAATATAGTTGTTTTTTATTATTAAACATTTAAATATTATTTATAATTATACAATCATACTATTGGAGATTTATTGTGATTGTTTGTCCCAGCTTTGAAGTACCGGTGTGGATTATTTATTTTATTTTGAACAATATTTGTACCGTTGCGGCTGGCTAGTTTTTTTGATTTTAGATGAACACTGAAAACTGCTAATGGAATCTTCGTCTGTACCATTTGACATTCTCATTCGCTGATCTGTTAATTATTTATTTGAATTTCATTATTTGAAACATTCCAAAATGCCTTTGAAAGATCGGAAACCGTTCAAAAGATTGAAACCACCGAAAGATTTGAAACCAGATGAAGAATTATTTTATTTGAAAGCTACACATGAGGTCTTCAGAAATTACGAGTAAGTCATATCTTCTATCTGACCTACGTCATTATTTTTCAAGCACGCAATGTGGGTTACGGGTTTTCGATCAAATTATTTTCATCACTGATCTATTCCAAGTACATAATTGTTTTGAAGAAAGTAATTGAACCAGACATATGTTTAAAACTAACGCTTCTAACGAATTCATACCGCATGTATTGTCTCTGTTGTGGTACGCAGTAGGCTTAGCATTAATATTATCCGAAATTATACAGATAAATTAATTTTTTAAAAAAAAACTTCTGAAATAATACATGAAGTTACATTTATTTATAATTGATATCCAAAATATGGAAATTACTAGGAAATACGAAATCAGTTTCATGATTTCTCATAATTTTTATTCTAATAAATTTTTTGTTTCTTTTATGGACAAAAAAATGACTTTAATGTTTTTTTAGGAAATAATCTTTAATTATTATCCAATTGAAAAATTTAAATATTATATAAAAAATATCATGGCAGAAGTTGTTTATAATATAACTGTGTTACTGCTAATTTCTAAGGGAAATTATTATATAATCATTGTGGTATGTTTTCATTTGTTTACATTGTTGTGAATGAAAATTATTTATTATTAGAAATATTTAATTTTTTATGAAACCATAATTTTTTAATCATTAAATTCATTCTTATTATTCAGTGCTATACCTAGAATTATAATTTTTAAATTATATATATATTTTTTAATGAAATTTTAAAGCCTTGCAACTTAATTTGAAATTTTCCTTGGTTTTTACATTGAAAATTGGAATTAAAAATATTCTTTAAGTTCATTTAAGAAGGGTTTTGCCTCTCTTGTATTACCATTCTGTGCTTATCTTGCAGTAAAATAATGTAATAACTAATGCATTTAAAAGCACTTCAGACTTTTGAATAGGGCAACTTTAATGTCTCTTATATACATTAAACAATAGTTGGTACTGAATGTTGTAAACACAGTTTTATATGTACATATAAAACCTGGATCTGGAGTTTCTTTTTATGAGTACTTTTCCATTAGTTGAGTGCCTGCAAAAAATCGCCTTAGAAATTTGGCAGAATTCTACATTATTTAGTAAATTTCAGCAGGTGTCCGGTTAATGGAAAAGTCCCTTTTTTTATTGCATAAATATTATTTTTAAAGAAATAAATTGTGTACTACTTACAAACTACAAAACATTCTGTTGATGTTGCTATTTTTTTTTTTTTACAGTGACTTCTTTGAACGAGTTATCATGTGCAACAGTCTTGTATGGACATGTGCTCTTACTGGAAAATCAAATTTGACTTTTCAAGAAGCTGTTACTTCTGAAGACGCCGCTCGTCAAAGTCTCAAAACTTTCCCAAATGCTTTAAGAAAGCCAATATTATATCTTGCTTCATTATCTCAAAGAAAACGTCTAAATGAATTATGTGATGATGTGTTTAATTATATGAAAGATAGGTATTTTATTGGAGAAGAAGTTGAAGTTATAATTAACGGAGTTAAGTAAGTACATATGTAGTTTTCTTATATCCTAAATGATTTATTTTATTTGAAAATATTTCTTAAATGAAACCTTCAACTTCTAATTTTTAATATATTAATGCTGCAATGCTTTTTTAACTCAACATGCCATTTTTAATATTTTGACATTGTGTTTTGCAACATACATAATGAAACCCAAAACTTTCTCCTACACTCTTTAATAAAGTTGAATTTACATTCGAGTTGTCTTTTCTCTCAATTGATTGAAATCAAAGTCTGACATTAAAATTACCAAATAGTGCCAAATTTTATCCATCTTTCTCTTGTTTTGTTGTTATTTCAACTTACTTGAACAATCAGACAGACTTCCTCTGAATACTCAAAATTTAACTGAAATCAACATTCTTGATGTAGATTTTTACTGAATTAAAGATCACACTTGAAATTTCATCTGTCCATGCAAAAACATTTTTTAAGTTTTGTCACAGATGGTAAAAAAAAATTCCCAAAAATGTCTTTTTTTAAAACTTGGTAAAATCTAAAACATGATGATTAATCAAAATTTTCAATTTTGGCTACTATTGTTTTTATTCTATATTTCATATGTGAGAAAGTTAAAATAATTATAAATATTCTACTAGGCAAAACATTATACTTAGAATTGCCAAATTTGGAATGCAGTTATATCTTGGATAGGCCTTCACTATCTAAGAAGTTCTTTAAATTTTAATTAAAAATTGTCTCAAATTTTGACATTTTTTTCTTCAATTTAATAATAATAGTTAAGTCTTTCAGTAATGTTTTATTTCTATACTATTTTTACTTAATTTTAATAAAAAAATGTACTTATATTTTACAATGTTACTTTACATTGACATATAGCATATTTAAATATATACTTAAATGTATTTTAAATATAAAACAAAAGATAAATCAAATTAATACATAACCATCTCGAATCTCCTTTGATTCCCCTTCCCCTCCAGTAGCTTTTTTTTATTACTGATATAGATGCTAAATAAGAAATATTTTTCTACTTTTAACTATTTGTTATGATCAACTAAACTATTTACTTTCCTAAAAGGGGTTGGAGAAAGCTTTCAAGATTATGAAATTAAACATCAGCAAACAAATTGCTAATTTTTCATCTTGAAAATTCATTAAAAAAATATCAAGGTTAAATTATTTGTTTCTGATAGCACATTGATTTTGCCATATGGATTATGAACGATCATAATTGTGGTTTTATTTCTTTAAGCACTTGTATAAATAATCAAAAATTTTGATTTTTGGCTTGTATATAGTTTTTTTTTTCATTCTGAAAAGTAACATTTCATGAAATTAAAAAAAAATCTATCTGCAATATAACTGATTTTTATTTAATGCTAGAATACTGGATTATAATTATTACATTTTGTTTCTGAACTTTGTATTACATGTGTTAGAAAGTAAAGTTGAAGTATTTGGATGACTTTTGTGTTTTGTTTATGTTTATTTTTTGCATATGTATAAATAATCTCATCAGATTAAGTTCTTGGAACAGATTAACCCCTTAAACTGCAATGACAAATCTAGTTCCAATCATGAACCTTCATTAGCAAGCCAATACTGACAACTGCATTCAATAAAAATTAAGGTTAGAGGATTTTTATGGGGAAGGGGGAAGTCTTATAAGTTTCTCTCTGACCTCTTAACCCCCTCCCCCCTCCAACCCCCCCCAAAAAAACTGGCTGATCAGTTTTGATTGATGATAAATTGCTGTTCAAGTGGTTAAGTAGTCTATTAGTTTAAATAAATAATTTAATTGAATCATTTATACGACTCTACTGTTGAACCATGTTGAAAGGAACTACAAATTCTGTTTTATTGCGTAATATATTGTGCCACCTGGTGACATCATTGTTTTCTTTCTATGACATATAAGCGACATGGTAAAATTATGAATAGTAGCCATTCTATATTATGGATATCTGATATCAATTTGATGGATTATTACGGATTTGTTCAGGAACTATATAAAAAATAGAATATTATAAGTTAAAAAAATTGTCTTAGTGTTTTTGTTTGTTCCTGAAAAAATCCTTTTTGAAGTTAAACTCTCACTATGACCATAATAGTCTCAGAAATCAATTGAGCTAGATTGATGAAATATTGATTGTAATCTTACTTCAAAATTGAAAATTCCCCATAAATTAGGGATACGTATCTTATATTTAAAGTAAGCCTAATCATATGAATATAATGATAAAAAATTGCAAAGAAATGGATGAAATTCAGGATACAGTTTTATAGTTAGAAGGGTAGTACATGAAATTTTGAATTGGATCTAATGAAGACATAACATTGATCTGACATATATTCGAGTACCAATGAAATATTAAGTTGTTCAGAAAGTAATGTGGTAATTTTCCGTTTATCAGTATCAAATGTAGACAATTCTGAATAAAATGTGAGCTGAGTCGCAAAATTGCCAACAGAATTCTACATTGTTTGCCAATTTTTTGCTTTTGCCTGTCTAACAGAAAAATACCAGTAATTTCATTTTTTTAATGAAAATGAAAGATGGTAATCTTATAGTTTACAAGTATTTTATTGAATTATATATTGTTCTATCTGGTCTAATACATTTTGCTATTTTTATAACAGTAACATGATTCGATGCACTTTAAATTTTTAATCTGATACTTTGAAGTAATGCTTTTACCATCTTAAAAAATTTGTAGTGGCCATAAAAAATAATAATCAGAAGGTGCCAAATCAGGATAATATGGTGGTTGTGGCAATGTATCCAATCCAAGCTGTAAATAAAGTTGCATGGTGGGTGGCTATGGTTGTGTGGTGAGCGGCTGAATTTGCATGAACATAATTTTGGTAGAGCACTAAACCTTTTTTTATTAATCAATTTCGGCCTTTTATGTTTAAATGAATCATTCAGTTTGTCAACCGATGATAGTACACTTCAGAATTTATTGTTGTGTTGTCCAGTGGATTCTCTCTCTCTCTCTCTCTCTATATATATATAATATTGAAATTTCAGCAGACAGATTATGTACATTTTTTAAAAGGAATATTGACTTTCAAAGTGCTTCAATCTGTTCATCTTTTCTACTTTACATTTAACATTGTTGTAGATAACTCATTTCTTGTTCCCACTAATGATGACTTCAAAAATGGGTAATTTTATCGATGTTTGTGAAGCAAATCTTAAATATCATTATGATTGGTCAAATTTTAGCTTAGCAAATCACTTTGTCACTGGCATTCTTTTCTTCTACACATTGGATAATTTTTTTCTTGCTTGAACAGTAGTTAAACCTTTTCAGTAGTTAAATAGTAAAATATGCTAAAAAATTCTAATTTCACTTTTCATATTTCAAAGGGCACCAACCAAAAACTACTCCATAAAATCCATTGAAAATTTTTCACAATCAAGCGTTATTACATCATTTGTTTAAATATATAATCATTATACTGCTTAGTTGTGAAGTTAGCTGTTAAAAATACAATTAAGTCCATGATTAGAAAAAATATAATTACTTTTTAAGCTACGTAATGTACATGCAATTGTATATGAATACATTATATTTTTAATTTTAATGAAGGAAGTTATGTGTTGTAATGCAAGCTGGTGCTCTGCAAAGTTAGATTGCTTGTCATAATTATTTTACTTCACAATTGTAATTGAAATTTGATAAATATTCAATTTTTGTATGTAAAATTTTGTAAGGAAGAAAAAAATTAAATGCATACTTAATTGTTTGTCACTGTGCTAAAAAGCAACAAATGCAAATTGGATATTGTATACATGTATTTGGAAGTTTAAAGAACATTACATTTTTTTTTCTTTTCTTCTTTCCGTCACACAGGTTATTCAGTATCATATTAGGCTCTAGGATTATCTAGCAGAAATTTCTTTTGACTTAAATAATTAGTTTTAAAAAAGTGGTTGAATTTGGTTTTAAAATTGAGAGGGAAATAAGTTATATATAAAGAAGTCAATTCCTACTTAGGTAACAAAGAAAAAATTATTTTAGTGACTTTTTATTAAATAACTAAAATTAACAAATTTATCAAAAATTATACCAGGCTAAACATCAAGTTTGTATCCATTGAAAATATATTAGTTCAGAATATGGACACTCTCAGTTGGATTTTTAATACCGATTGAGGCAACACAAATGTGTGAATTTTCTACGCTAGTTGGGATAATGCAATATAGATGAGGAATTTTGAAATTTTTTTTATTCTGTATAATTTTAATTCAAAAGTACTTAAAAATAAATCTGATTAATTAACAATGTTTAATTTTCAATGCATCCAAGATTAAGGAAATAAATAGAGTCATTAGAAATAATCAGCCAAAAACATAATCCTAAACACGTTAGCTGGGGAGAAAAAAAGAAAAAAATACTGAAATTGTTACTTATTTGATGGTGAGAAATGGAGATATTTGTGACAAGAGTTAGTTTTTGATTAATTAATAAAAAAATTTGTGAGTTAATATTTTAAAAAAAAAACTGTATTAACATCAAATGTCATCCACTACAAGTTTAAAAAAAAATCCTTGAATTTGAGTGGATGAATAAAAATAAGTTAATTAACCACTGAAAATTTAAACTATATATATATATATATATATATATATATATATATATATATATATATATATATATATATACACAAGTACTGATTTTTTTTAACCTAATGATTAGATTCTGAAATCTATATAAAGTATTGATTTTTATGTTTAAAAAAAATCTTAAAAGACTTAACATGTTTCTGGGGTTTTTATTTTTGAATTAGTTTATGTTAATAATTTTATTACTTCTTTCTTCAAAAACTTTATGGTACATGAATCATTGGATGAATATTTCTCATTGGATGTAAAATCATGAAAATTATAAATTTAATTGAATCTTAGTATATTTAAAAAACAATCAAATGCAGAAATCTGCAAAATTGTGTTTTATTTGATGATTTGAAAATTTTGAAGTATATTTATAATTAATAAAATATATAGTTAGAGTAGATAGGAAATTATTTTTAAAGCTTGTTATCTAATGAAGATAAAATTTTACAAGTAATTTTTTCTTCTTCTAGAAATATGAAAATTACCATGAACTTGAATATAAACAGGGAGGGATATAGGGAGAAAAATTACTGTGATTAAGTTCTTAAACAGTACAAAGTTTTGAAATTCTATAACAACTGTATTTGTTGTCTAATTCTAAATTTTAATTCAGAAATATTAACCAAACGTCAACATTTAAACGCAATATAACAAAAACAGAAGTGTTTTACATTCTCCTCCGCGATTTCCCTATCGTAAGGGAATTTCATATTTTTAGAATTGTAGTATTATCCCTTTACACCATGTGACCCACTACGACCAATCAGGGACGTTGGCGCGCAAATGGTATTAACGGAATGGCGCTTAAACAAGTTGTGTTGTTGACACGTTTTTAGTTTTGCGTTTTTATGTTTGTTTTTAGAAAATGCCGCTATAATATTCTTTATTACTGACTTTTATTCGGTTTTTTAATATGGCTCCTAACGGTAGAAAGTCACAGAACTTAAAAAGTGCAGCTAAATCATGTCGCAAACTAACTGATTTGTGGTAAGTGGTTTACTATTCAGTATTAGAAGTATGTTGTCGATACTGCGTATTTACTTTTTGTTTTGTGGTTATTTATTATGATATTGTAATAGTTTTATGTATTTTGAAAATCAACGAGTGGATAGGTCTTTATTTAGGACTTATATTATGAATTATAGTGCACAGTTTATTTTATCTTTTTTCTTCAGAACTGACAATGTTTCGCACTTTTTTGTAACAAAAAAGCATTAATTTGTTGAAATTGAATTTGTTATAATCGATTGTTTTTGCTACGCGATAAACAAATTGTTTTTGAAGTACTTATTATAATTGTTTATTTAAAAAATGTTATATTTGCCTTTACATATTACATGCTCATCATGATTAAGATTATGTCAAAATTCTTTAATTTTATTAATTCTTACGTTCGTTTTTAATGGCTTATTTAAACTTCTTGTTTTGCTAAGTCAAAAATTTTAAATTTTCTAACATCTGCTGCAGTTAAATATTTCAGAAAAATTCTTATAGAAAATTCGTATCTTTAATATCAATAGTGTATTAATGAAACAAAATAAAAAAAATGTTCATTTCATGATAATTACTAATTTTTTTCAATTTTTTTTATATACATGGTACTTTTTATTTGCAATGCTTGCTATTGGACCATTTCTATGTCAATTACAAAAGAGTAATTAAATTTACTTTTAATACAAAAAAGTGGTATTAAAATCTGCATGTTTTTGAAAATGTCTTTTTAATCTTATATAATTAGTGAATTAAAAGAATTCACTTTTTAAAGAATATATTGTGCTCAATAAAATTCCTAAATTAATGGCAAGGATTTGCTAAATCTTGTTATTTGTAAAGAATAAAAATTGCAATTGAAGATGAGACATCCAAGTAAAATATGGAATTTGAATTATTTATCATATTTGGTGCCTGTCCATAACAAGATCTCTGGCCGACAATCGTCTATGTTTACAGCAAGTGTTATGGAAACAGGTGTGGATATGTAGAATCCATTTTGAATGGGTGGAATCAGACGGAAGTCTAGGGGGCTATTTTTTATCTTGGCGAAAAAATGAAGCTATAAAAAAATTATTGCTCATTTGTCCTTTGGCTTTAGGCGGAGTTGCTCGTATCTTTATATTTGCTTAACTTACTTTTATATTTTATTAATATTAACTGCCTTTCATTATTTATTAATTTTAGTCTCTTGAATTTTGAGATCCTTTAATAGAATGGAGAGACTTTAAATGGAGATGCTTGTGTTCTCTCCTTCCTGTTATTTTAATTTCTTTCCTTAGATAGGATTACAAGAATCTAAAAAATTATGCATGTTAATGTGAGTTAGAAAGATTAGAATATTTAACAACATTTCATCTTCTCAGGTGTACTGATTGTGATAGTGAACAGTGACAGATAAGTACTTTTAAACGACATTGATAGGCTTTGAGTAGAAAGGTATAGGGCAATAGGAATGAGGAATTTTTAACACCGAAAAGATAAGATGAATGCAGGAATTTATGGATCCTATATTGTTGCATAGCTCATGACGGCTGATATATATTGAAAAGAAAAGCTCATTTATCATTCTATTATTTAAATTGGCTATCCGTGAGAAAAAGTTTTCTTTCAAATAATTAAATTTATTTTTTCAAGTCAGAGGAAATGAATAAATGATCATCTGAAATATAAAAACAAACTTTAACAACACTTTTATTAGAATAAATGCGAAGCTATGTTTAGCTTTTTTCAGTTCAGTTGCAAGACATCTGACATGCACTTGAGGGAACTTTTGAATTATTTCCAAATTTAGAACACTTTTACATATAAACGTGGAATTAATTGTTCTGTGGAAAGCTTGTACATATTGAAAATAAGTTGCAAAATAAGTTTGATTTTTAAAAAACTAAAAATGGTAATTGTTAATTTTGAGTTTTGGAAAATAGTATATATATCAAAAATAAATAAATTAAAAAATTTTGGAAAGGTTTTAAGCATATTTAACAATGGACATTTTACTTTATAACAGAATAAAAGCAATCTTTTATAAAAATTATGAAATAATAATGATTATTATGTTATTTTTTAATGTTGAATTAGACAAATTACTTCGTGTTTGCTGCAGAGAATGTGATCTTAATGAGTAACATAAATTTTAAACAATTAAAATGAAAATGAATTTTTTTGTCTTGCGAGATTCTACTTATTTTTTTTTTTCTTGTACAGTCGTTAGACATATAAATAATTATTCCGTTTTTCTATATGATTTACTTTATTTTTCTGTACTATTCTGTATTCTGATAGGAATAATAAATATTTTCAAAATTCCAAGTACGCAAATGATTTCCAGCGCAGTGAACTATTTTTTGAATTTGCTTTTGAAAATTAAAGGCAATATATCAAATACCACCAATTAGGTGCTAAACATGCCAATGTAAGAAACTTAAGGAATTTGTACCTCTGTGAAATGGACTCTTCCCACATTAACCTGTTTCTATAACGTCCACCGTAAACATAGACTATTGACGGCCAGAGATCTTGTCATGGACGGACAGTAGTTATATCAGCCATATGCCTATTTACAATTTATACAGGGACTTGTGAAAATAACTTAATAAATTAAAATCAATTTTTTTGTAAAAGAAATTAATATGTATTATTTTTATTTTATTAAGTTATTAGCATTAATATCCTAAAGCATTACAGCCATGTATACTTATATGAAAAAGCTTTCTCTGCATCTCTTAAACTATACAATATTTATGCATTTGTATTTGAAAAATAAGAGTTCTTTTAATTAGACTTTAGGATATATTATAGCCTCCAACTAAATTTTTTGAGTAAAAACTTATGAAATTTGATATGAGATTTAGCACAATTGATCATAATAGCTGCTGGAAATTTTGTAAACAAGGAAAATGAATGATCATACTGTATTCCCTGTTATCTTATTTGAGTATATCTAGTTTTAAGCATTAGCAATTTAAAAGTATAAAAATTAATACATTTTTTGATTAATGAATGAATTGCCTGATTAGTATGTAAATGATAAGCATTCATATAACTCAATAAGCTGAATTCATATGCTTTCTTAAAATTTGAAAACAATCTAATTGAAAAAAATTGGTTGTGAAAAGCAATGGTATGTTTTCTGCTTCGCTTTGAAAGTATTTCTTCCCACTTTCTGTAGCCTTCTTTCCTCCTCTTACCTGACTGTTTCCCTGAGTAATCTGAAATTTTTTTCTGTCCTTTTGCTTTTTTTTATTCTTAAATTTTCAGTAACTAATTTGTAGACATTAATTTTATTTCTTTTTTTCCTGCAGGAAAAGCTCCGAAGTGACTCAAGTTATCCTGCCAGAGAGAAATGTGAAATCACCTGTAAAACTTGATAAGTATGCTTGTCTTTTATTCCTTTTCTGTTTTTTTTTTTTTTTTTCATTCTTTTTTTAGGACCAATTTTTTAAAAATGTTATTGCTTATGACAGTTTTTAGTTTGTGTCTTAATATGGATCTGTGACAGAGTTAAGAATTTTTATTGTTGTTGAAAAATCAGAAAAAAGCTAAGAAATATTTAAAAAAATTTGGAAAAAATTATTATTAAAATTTGGACAAGTATTTTGAGCCAAGTACTCGAACAATAAACAATTTTGTAATATTATATTACATCTGAGGTGTAATGTTAAAAGATTATTGCTATAGCAATTTGAAATTGCATTCTTTCAAGGGTATGGGAAATTTAGAATTTCATTACAATTAGAAGAACATTTAGCCGATAAAATTGCTTAAAGCAATCTTAATGAAACATTCATAAATTGATTTTCACTCTATATTTGTAACTTTTTATTCTCTCAGATCATACCAATATTTGTTACTTCTATAATATTGTAATGATGAGGATTTCATAATTTTGAATTTAAGATGAACATCTTTTAGAATTAAATTCATTTCATCTATTTAAATTTGCTTCTAGATGTGATTCTGAACGTTAGTTTAAATAACATATCTCTCCCCCCTTATTTCTAATAAGTATTTGGATTTCTTAGTACACCAGTATTTCATTTTTTAAGAAATAAAAATCTTTATTTCTAAGTTGTTTCTTCTTTTTTTTTATGTATTTGCTTTTATTGTATGCAATGTTTCTCCAGATGACACTTTGAACGCCACTAATGAAATATGCTCTATGGAAAGACAAACACTAATTCTTCTGACTACTAATATTTTTTACACAAAAAATAAATGAAAAAAGTTTTAGCGTAAGATGTTGAAGAAGAGTTAGTATTCTTTCAGTAATATATGAATAAAAAAATTCAGTTATGCGCAAGAATTAAATAAAGATCTATTGAAATTAATAATTCATTGTGAAAAAAAAAGTAGGGTGGTTATTTAACACCAGCAATCGTAATACATTTGTGCTTAATAAGAAAGAAGAAAATGTTTTTAAAAGTTCTAGGAAATTTCTAAGTTTGTTGTTGCCCTTCATATCCTACCTCCCGCTGTTTCTTCTTAAAAGGGGTATTTGTAAATTAGGCATTTTATGGAGCCTGTAGACACTTGACACACTTGTCAGTAAGTTGCAAAATTATTTGCTTGAATGTTTAATGGCAGCAAATTTGCAAAGGAATAATTAAACAAAAGATCTAAGAATAAAGGCATTGTTGTTTGATGCAAATACCTTGTTATTGGGTTTGGTGAATTCCCGAATATTTTTCAAAAACAAATAATGAAATTTGAAGTCGGATTTTTGTGTTAAGCTATTTAATGTAATTCAAATGTCTGAGTTGGATTTTCTTGGATGTAGCGAAATTACTACTTATATTATGCAGAAAAAATGAAAGTAGAATTTTGCAAATAAGGTAGGGGGAAAAAATCTGAAAGAAGTATGTATTCAATAGGAGAATGTGTTAAATCGAATAATGTAGGGAAAAAAACAAAATTTTAGATCTGTTCTTTTAATGAAAGCCTAGTATTGAAACTATAACATTGTCGAAGATTGTGTATGCAAAAGACAACAGTCATTGCAAAGGAGCATAAATAAGGGTCAAAGCAATTGATTTGAAGTTTGAATTTTTTTTACCAAATATGAGGTATGAAAAATGAAAAACAAGGAATTAACTAAAAATTTGAAAAGAGAAAATTAAACAAATTATTTTAAAGAATAAATGTATTATCTAATTGTTAAGAATAACCGTATAAGAGAATTGAGAAAAAAATTGTAAACTAATAAATGCTAAATAACTTGTAAAAAATGTTTTAAAACTTTGAAATTTACTTAAAACATAATTGCTTTTAATTTGTATTTTGATAATTGATATTGAAATTAATAATTTATTATATCCATTTTAAGTGTAATAGACAAACAATTTTTTTTCTTCTGATTTGTCCATAAATCAATATTTGCCTTTAAGTTAAATGTGATAATAATTAGAATAAAAAAAACAATTATTTAAAGAAGTATAAATTTCTTTCTTAGAGCTATTGATTTCTTAGATTTGTTAAATGAACAGATTGGAAATAATATTTTAAAAGTTTGTTGTTGAAACCTTTACTAAAGGATGTAGTAAAAGATGACATGTAATTTATGTTATTTTTATATTTGTGCTGTAACATTAATTGTATAAAAAGCATTAATTAGTTACTGAATTATTTCAAAGCTAATGTCATAATCTTTAATGTTACCATAACTTGTACTTTAAAGATTAGTTTGGAATTTTTCAGCTGCTTCAAAAGCAAAATATTTTGTGAAAATTTCATATTTTTTATTTATAAAAAAATTAATAGGTTTTTTAATAGTTTTTTTGTTGTTATATAATCATTTCAGTTGGTTAAAAAAATGTTTAAGATAATTTTTTTATGCTACATTAATGACATATTGTATACATGCAATAATTCTGAGTTAGGAGAAAAGGAGGAAACTACTAATTAGTAGCTGTAAATCAGTAGAAATGTTATAAGTTTAATATAGAAAAGATTCCCTCCACTATGATTTCTGTAGCTACTTAGTCATAACATTTACCATTCTCATGATTTTTAAATTTTGTAGTAAACCTAAGAAGCCTAAAGATATATCACCTTCAAAAATCAAGTATGAAGTTGTTAATTACAGTACTGGAAGAACATCTATTGTAAAACCAGATTGTATGAGGTAAATAAATTTTATGGTCTTCTTGAATTTCATGTAAATCATAATTCTTTTTTAAAAAATTGAGTTTTTGACCTTTTTTTCTTCTTATTTTAGTCGGCCGAAGGGTACTTTGACAAAGCCACGTAACAAATTATTTCTAAAACATCATACAGTTCCCAAAGATGGTGTATGGAAAGTTAAAGTAAGTTGCTTTATGTTTTTATTAATAATCTGAATAATGTACTTAGCTTTATTCAAGGGAAAAAATTATTTGATATATACTATGTTTAAAGTGGAAACAATTTTTATGTAAAATTTTATATGCAAAGCTTTTTTCAAAACATGTTGAAATAAGAGAATTTTTTATAAGTAGTGGTAGAGTAGTTCAAAGTTCTAATGTTTTCCTACAAAGAAGTCTTATCTCAAAATAATCTATTTTAATTTCTTTAAAAAGAAACTGAAAGCATTTGGAAAAAAAAAATACACAAAAATAAAAATGTTGTCATTGAAAGATATCATTATGCTTTCATAAAATGGCATAAATTTTTATTAGAATTTCTTCCAAAGTTTCTGTAAAAAAGAAGGCAAAATATTTAATTTTGTATAATCTATTGTCATTGAACATCTTTCATTTGCACAGGAGTTTCTTCTTATGCTTGAAGGATTGCCTTATACCTGCTATTAGGCATTATTAAATCAACACTTTTTAACCTACTGCCTTTTTATATTAGGATTTTCATATTGTTTTAATCGAGTTTTCATAGATAATTTAGACAATATATCACTTACTTTTTTGTTATAGTTAATGCAGTTACATTCAATGCTGTGTAATAATTCTTACATCCAGAAGTAGGTAAAATGCCTTGTAATTAAATTATTTTTTATTGCATCTCTCTCTCTCTGGAAAATTGCAAATAAAAGCAATATTTTGGGGGGTTTTTTTCTTTAAAAAATTTCTATTTTATAGAAGCTTTTTGGGAAACTTAAAATTAGTTTTTTTGGGGGTGTAAAAATGGCAAATTTTGATAGTATAGTAGTATACATTTGCTTCATTATCAGTGTTATGTTACTTGGAATTATCACTGTCTGATTTTAAATTAACTAATTTATTAATCCATACACTTTAGAAAGTATACAAGTTTGACATAAATAATACACTTATCTAAATGGTTTTTAAATATTACAGTACTCTTAAAAGAATTTGATAGTATGATTTATATTTATAATAATTGTGTCTGTCAAACAGTGTAGAATAAATAATATTTATATCTGTCGAGAGAATATAACTGAATTTGAGCAAAGCAGACACATTTTTACTTTAATTTTGTTTATTTTTTGCCTTATATTAGAAGAAATCAAGATTCAACTACATGCTTTAACATAATGAATTAACAGTTTTAATTTTATTAAAGAGACATGGGTGTCAGGTGGTGAAAATGAGTTTTGATAATTGCAGAAAGCAAAACAGACCCTTTTTTTTTTGTAATTATTATTCAGCAGTATTACTGTAGCAAATAATAAACTATATTAATTTTTTGTCTGTCAAACATTAAAGTATCTGCAAATGCAATTTCCAAGAATATAAGTTTTCCTTAATTTTTTGTCCTTGAAAGGGCCCCTTTTGAGCACTGATTTAGATGTATTAAGATGATTATTTTCCATTTTGATTCTTTAAAAAGAAATTTACAAATTGCAGAAAGTTTCAGGGGAAAAAAATCATTTGATAGTTTTTTTAAAAAAATTCAGATTGCAGAAAATTTCTGAAAAAAAATCACTTTGCAAAATTGTTTTTTCTCTGCTCAATAAAATAAATTCTATGTGAATACTATACATCTTAATTACTTTTCCTTTCGGAATTTGATGTTTTTGAAATTTTTTAGGATAAGACTTGGGAGAAGGAGCAGATGGATGAATTTCAGTTTAGTGAAGTTTTTTGTGGCCCTCTACCAAGTTATGCTGTGCAACAAGAGAAAAAGAAAACACATATGTCAGAAAAAACTGACAAAACGCCTAGTAGAAAGCCAGTAAATGAGACATCTAATTCAGGTAAGTCACATTTTCTTTTATTATTTAATGTTTTTTAATAGCTTATCAAAAGAATTTAGTTTTGTATTTATTAATTGATTTTTTTTTATTTTTTTTCATCAAAATTTCTGTTTTCTTTAGGTAAAAAAACAATACAGGGAAAATTAAATTTCAAGAAAGAAACAGCAGAAGAAAGGAAGAAAACACTTGACAAACAAGTAGTAAATGAAAAGCAAAGAATAAATACAGAAAAAGAACGAGAAAGGAAAGAGCTTCTAAAGAAACAGAAAATTGAAGAAGAGAAAGAAAGACAGCGACAAGAAAAAATAAATGTAATAACCTTACTTATTTAACATTATTTTGAATTACATAAGTCTTGGAATGAATTAAAAGCTATGGCAAAAATGTTTAATTTAATATATAATTACTAATAAATTTATTTCTTTATATATTAAATTTTTTAGGAGAGATTAAAGAAAAAAGAAGAAAAGAAAATTATGGCTGAGTACTTTAATTCATGGAAAAAACCCAGAGATGATCTAGAATGTGATGATTTAAAAGTAAAAAAAAAATTGTACTATTATTTTAAGTTATATTGTATCATAGAAATGTGCTGTGTCAGTTTTATGTAAAAATGAATTTGAAGAAATATCAAGTATATAAATGATCTTTTGCTCTTTATTATAAATTTTATTTTGTTTCAAGTATAAATTTGTTTGATAATTACTTAAGTTTATATTTTTTGAAATTTAAAATTGTAAACTTTTGATTACAGGATTTACCTTTGCCTGTACCTGTTGATTGTAACATTCCACAGAATTGCTTTGGTGATGCTATGATGATTTTAGAATTTCTAAACACCTTTGAAAAGCAAGTCCAAGTTAAGGATGTTTTTCCCCAGGGTGTTTCTTTTGGTTAGTTTATACATTTTTAAAATTGATGCTTTATGACCCTTTCCCTCTCAAAAACATGGTCATTAAATAAAAAGTATTTCATGGCTACTTTCAATATCATTGTTTCATTTTCTTGTATTGTTTCTACTTCTATATTTCTTACTGTAATATAGAAGAATAGATGTAATATATTTCATCTGTGAAGGATGCATTAAACTTGCATCTTTACGAATGCATCTAAACTGCTTAAATTTGAAAACCAATTTAAAAAGTCTTTATATTGTGATAAAAATATTTAAAGATTCGTTCCCCATATGTATCAACAAAAACTATTGAAAGGAGTGGAATCTGCGAGATAGATCCAAGGGCTGACACTTGTTAAAGTAATATTTAATTATCCTTTCCCCATTCCTTTTTATTTTCAGTTATAGTCACCATATATTAAAAAACTGGGAACAATTCTTAAATTAAATAAGCTAAGAAGAAATGATATCTAAAAATTATGCCAAACTTGGTAGCACAAATAAAAAAAAATTATATTTAATTTTTGTTTTACTTAGTGAGTTTATTTTGTTATGCCTGAAGAATATATCTCATGTTAATGAATTTACAGTAGTGATATTATGCACCCAACAGTCCATCCTATAAAAAGGGAAGGACTGTTGATAAAATAAATCACATTTATTAGGACTCATAATTCAATGCTATCATTTTAGAGATTGATTAATCTTCTTTTGTAAAATAATTCTATTAAATTTAGCTTTTATATAAAAGTATAAAACAGTGCTTTTATATAAAATTATTTTGTTTTGTGCAGTTTATTATAGAATTTATTTTTTATATTTTTATTGCTTCAAAATTATGAGATGATTGCTTGAAATATTTGTTTTGTTCAATTCAGTGTTATGTATTTTTAAAGCTTATCAAAAAAGAAAGAAAGAAATGCAAATAAGCTCTCAAAGAATTACTGTAATGTACATTACTGTGTGATTTCAAACTAATCTGTATTATGTAATATTATTAAGCCTAATTTCTCTTACTTGCCATAAAGGAAAGCTGCCAAAGAGATTTCTATTTCTTTGTTTTATTTATACTCTTAGTTTTAATTGAGTTTTGGGTAAATAAAAGTTTCTTATTTAATTGTTCAATAACTTGGATTCTATGCTTATTTCTTGCAGAATTAATTTCAAATCATTATCGTGGTGTATTGTAATTATGATTTGATAATATGATATATTATATGATTTGGATTAGACAATGATTATTTTACACTTTCTGAATACAAAGGAAATTTCACACACCTTTTACGAACTAAATTTGCACAAGCAGTTGTAAAAGTAATTAATTAATTAATTTACTTAACTGTATATAGGAGTTATATATATAAAATATGGAACACAATCAAACTGTGGTGCATAAATCAAATTTATTACTAATTTTTGAATGGCAATAGGTAAAAATAAACAAAACATGAAGCAAGTTTTAAACTGCTCTATTCATTGAAAATATTTATAGCTGCACTGAATCAAATGTTTAATTTAGCTAATTAGTGTAGCTGAATATTATAATTAGAAGTGTGCTAAAAAATAGTTCACCATGTCACCAAAGATAATATTTAGTTTGAGGAAAGATTAAAAGAAATCTAGTAATAGGCTTCAAATAAAAAGTTTGATCAAATGCAAAAGTCTGCTTAATTGTTGCCAGATAAGTAATTGTTTAAAACTTAAGATTAATGTATCATTTGAAGCACATCAGGATCTAAATGCTAACTATTGTTTTTTAAAGTTATGATAAAAAATTATCATGATTATATTTGTCAAGTAATTGTCCATACATTTTCTCTTTTCACACCTGTATATTAATTTTAAGTCTAACTATAATTGCTATGGCTTGCTTTTGGAAATTGATTCTGACATAAATGCTTTTTGTTTTATTTTGATTTAAAAAATTAACTTTTGAATGACACATTTCATTTTTGTACAAATGTTTTTTTATTTAACATAGTAATATTTTTAGTAATATTTTTAATTGAATTTGAAACACCATCAAAAACAATATTTTTACGGGATTCTAAACATTCAGGCATCTGCTTTTGCCAGTCACACTACCCATACTAGGAGTTTTATTTCTTAATATATATGTTTTGCAGTAAACTGTTTTAATGGAATTCTTGTGTTTTTGTTGTATTAAATAATTACGTAAAATATTTTTTCAGAAATGTATTCCATATTAAAAACTTAAAAGCCTGACAAGTTAATCTAGACAAACAAACTGGTAGCCCAAGATGATTACCACATTATAAACAGTATATAGGAGAACATTTATATGGGAAATAATTATGAAACATGATAATTTTTACATTCTTTGAGTTATATATATATATATATATATATATATATATATATATATATATATATCCTATTAATTTTTAGAAGTAAAATTAAGCTTTTTTTATATAATATTAGGTTTTTGGAAATGTGTAAAGAAACATTTTTTTACATTTTATTTTAATTTGACTAATTCTTAATTTTAAATTTCAGAACAAATTGAAAAGGCACTTGTTGAAACTGATATTCAAGGTGCTTTTAATGATCTTCTGCAACTTCTTCTGACTGCCATTTTTCGATATCAAGAAGCTGAAGATGATATTGTTGATGTTAAAAATAAGACAATGCATGGTGTGTTCTAAATTTCCTATTTTTGTTTAGTTAGAAAATGATTAATATTTCTTTTAAAATTTTACAATACTCTACCACTCTTTTTTCTCATAATGTAAATTATTTTCTAGACCTTGGTAACTTGAATGTAGATCAAGCCATGGATCTTGCGGCAATTGTTTCAACATGGCCTCAAAAGTATCATGGTAAAATCATTAATTTTTTACATTAAAATATATAAAAATGTGGAGCAGTATTTTAAAAGCTTTTAAGAGCTTTCGTTTAGCTAATGAAGCTCATGTCACAGGGGTCCACCATCCCTAAAGCTCCTTGAATTTTGTTTATTTGTGCTTGGATCTTCAGGAAATTTTTTTGGATTTTATTTCTGCTGGTTGTTATAAGGTCTTTGATGAACATCTATTATTGTTGCAAAATGTACATCTATTATTTTTCAGAAAATATAACAATTTTAGTTTCTTGATTTTGCCTTAAGAATTCCTTGAATTTCAAATGAGTATTGTTGTGGAACTGTAAATTACCAGTCTTCTGTGTATAATTTGGGAGGTGGGAAGGGGTGCAACAAAGATTACTTTTTCAACTGTTGAGGAACAATTAATAGAACTAATGACTGGAAATAATATATTACTCATTATATCATCACAGTGCTTAGAATTAGTGTTAAAAAATTTTTAGTGTTAATAAAATAATTCATGATTTACAAAGAGGCTTCACACTTATTTTTTGAAAATTTTCTGGTATTGAAAAATTGCCAAAAAGCTCTGTTGATTGAATAAATGCCCTTAATTAATTTTTTTATGTTTTTCCTTACATTACGACTATTTTATTAATTGCTTGGCTGATCCAAATAATGACAACAGTTGTCTTAATGTTGAGAACACAATCTTTGCTTTGCAAAGATTGTGTTGATGGTGAGTTAATGCATTCAATTTTGAAATAGGGGAGAGAAAAAAATAAAGATTTTAAGCCATTTAGGTAGCTTCAACTTTTAGGGACAGTTTTGTAAGAAAAGTTTTTCTTATGTGAATTTTATTATTTTATGGAACAATTGAATTTATGTAAAGTTGATTTATCATTGAATTTGGAATTTTAACCTTGTTGCATGTTAAAATACAAATTTTTCATATGTCTTTGTAATAAAGATCAACTTTTGTGTGCTTGCACATTACAGACCAGACTGTTTAACCTACTGCTACCAAATTTAGCACAATTGTAATTTGGTGTAAGAATATGCTATTGATTTTTTTCTTGAAATTTTAATTAAAATTAAATTGAATTCTGGAATTTTATCTGAACTTCTGAAAGTACTTAAAAATAGAATTTTTATTATTTAAAGAATTTCATTATTACTTTTTGTAAAAAGAAAAAAAAAAGAAAGAAAAATACATTTTTACTGATATTAATTTAATAGTTAATTTTTTCCCCCTTGAATTTGAGGATTTTAGAAAAAAATTATTTTTCCTTGCCTAATTCTAAATATGCTAATTGTACCTGGAAATTCACTGTTTTGATTTAAAAAAAATGAAAATATCTTGTGTAGTTTATAAGATAAATAAAGAATAAAGGAATTATGATATTATTAGCAAGATATATAAACAGGTATTTATATTTTAGTAATATTAAGATATTATGGGATAGTCTCTCTTAGGCTAAGTGCACAAGAAAAGACAGATAAATTAACACATCTTTAAAGTCAGATAGTTTGGCAATAACTTAGGTATGAAATTATTTCTAAACAATTTATCTGAATTAAAATATAACTGATATTCCTGATGGACTGCTTGCCTGAGACAACTAGTTGTTCATAAAGGTAGACAATTTGTCAATTTATCATTTGTAAAAAAAGTGAAATAGTATCACTTGTGAGTTATTGAACCTCTTTTTACCTAATATGGACAATTTATTGTAAGATTTGCGAGCAGAAAGAGAAGACTATCTAAAATATTCAGTTTTAGGATTTTTCCAGAACTGATTAGCTTGAACTTGCTGGTGCTGTTGAACAAGCAATCAGAATTAGGGGCAATTTGGTATGTTTTCATTTTGTGGTATTATAAATGATATGTGGAAAAGAACCAATGGTCAAAACCACTTGAATTTGTTCCAATGTGTGTCAAAGATGTGTTTTTTTATCTTCCAAGTTGTTTTTTCTCATTATTTATCAAAATGATCCAATCATTTTTATTGTTTATTAGAGAGAATCTGCTTTATTTATTTATTTTTTATTGCATGTAAAGAAGGTGGTTACTGGCTGTGCGAAAACATTTAATTTATAAAATAATGTTCTTGAAAGCCTAATAACTAAATTTAGTTTAACATTTCAAACTAAAATTGATAGTGTGAAGTTTATTGGGAGACAAAATAATGTCATTTATGAATGAAAATAGTTTACAGATTTGAAACCTGAATGGTAGGATTTAGGATCTTCTTTCATAGAGTTTTAAAGCAATCCTTTTTCACCTATGCTTTTGCTTACAAAATAAATACCCCAAATAAAATCATTTTTGCTATAAAAAAAGAATGCCTATTGTTTTGGTATGTAACTGAAGTGGTTGTAAGAAAAGGGCATTTTTATTTCAAAATAATTTATCGACTTTCTGAATGATGTTTCAATTTGATAAATATTGAGAAATCTAACTTTTTATTTGATGTTTTTTTGTAAATCATATTTGAAATTTAAGGTTACTCTTGTTAGTGTGCAATTTCTTATATTAGTTTATAAATTTGCTATGCATTATACTTTTGTTTTTGGAATTTATCCATACTTTACATTTTTATTTTATAGGAACTGTTTTGAGGAACATTCCACTGGATTCATTCTCAGTGTCTGAAATATTAAGACTCCACATACTTAGTTCAGGATCTAAACGGCGTGTAAATTGGGTGGGTGTAGTTTCTGCTAGTGAAGACCCTGGTCTCTATTTCAAATTAGAAGAACCTGAATTAGTAAAGAAACTTTCTAAAATGAGTGTTTTTGAATTAAATCCAGGTAAATGCTTTTGAATTACAGGCAGAAAAAATTGCTGTTATTGTGTTGTGTGTCAACTTCATACTATTTTGAAGTACAAATTATTTGAATTGTAAACAATTGAAAAAAATGTAATATATTAATGTTATAAATAGTTTAAACTATTAATTGTAAAAAATTATGATTTTTCTTTCGTAGAGGAACGCTGTAAAATCATAACACTCCTTATTCATCAATTACTTGCCTGTGATGTCTTACGATATGCTGTGGATGAAAATGCTGATAAAACCCGCCCTTTGCGACACCAGCTAAAGCAACTTCGATGGGCCCATTCCCGGAAAGAAAAAGAAGATACAGAAAAAGGGTATTGTTTAGATTTTATTCTAAACTTCCATTTAACTTTCTTCATGTTTGGGAAAAATGATTTTTTTTTTTGTTTCCATTCTTTTCTAGTTGTCTTGGTGTTAAAACATTATGGGACAATATAATAAATCTTTTTGTTGATGCCAATATACTAAATCAATTAAAGTAATTTCCGTTCTAAGTAGTGAAATCTGTGAAAAGAAAAAAAAAATTGAAATTCATTTGTGTATTTTATATTTTTTTATAATTTTAAATCTTCATTGTAATATAATTTTTATTTGTAATAGTTATTCAAATCTTTATATAGCAAAAAGAAGCCAAACCAACAAAAAGAAAATAAACCTGAAGGAGCAGAAGAAACGTAAGTTCATCTGTTTAATTAACATTCTCTTATATAAAATTCTAGCAAGTTTTTGAACAGTTGTAATCTTTAAAATTTTATTATTCATGAGTCAGTACCTATTGTTGCACAGCATCAAAATAGTTTATCACTAATTAATACAATAAAAAAATCATGTTGCTACTTTATCTTGGATTCAAATTTTCTTCCCTGATTCTGAAATGTTGAAAAAATTTCTGAGGTTATCTTGGCCTAATATTGTTTGTAGGCGAATATGTTATTAAGATAAAGAAAAACAACTCTGGTGATTTATGCAGATAAATTCAGGCTTACATGTATAAATGCTGCATTAATGAGTTATTTAAAAAAAAATCAGAGCTTTTTCACCGTATTTTTGAAATGGACTATCAATTATCTCCAGAATCAATTTCCAATTGAAAGCCACTAGAACTCTCTTTGTATTTCAACATTTATGATTTAAATGTAAAGTAAAAGCATAAAATAAAATCAGGTTACAATTGTCTCACATCATATCTGCTGATGGCTGAGTGATATAAGTTAAAATTCAGGTTGATTATCTTATATGCAATGGGCAAAAGCTTATGCTTAAAAATAGAATGTTATGAGGGGCAATTTAGAGGAAAATAAAATAATTTAGAATATTTTTTTGTAAAATTATACTAATAAATAATTGTAATAATATATAACTATGTGTGTGTAATATTTTTTTTGTATTAATCTTTAAAATTGAAAGTATTGTGCCCAATCGTGGCTGAAAATCATCAAATAAGATCACATCACATATTGATTTTATTCCATCTCTAAAAGCATACTGCACAACAAAACAGAAAGAGAAGGAGTACAAGGTGTAAAAAGGGACGAAACTGCCATATCTGGTCTTATATACTATATTTTCATAAATATAGTATATAAGTGGATTTCTGACACTTATTTTTGTCAGAAATACAAATGTGGATTTCTGACAAGATTTCGTGAAGAGAGTATTTGACCTTGACAAGAGAAACGTGATTATTTTAAAAGAATATTTTATATAAGTGATTTATTATTCATTGAAGGAATCCTCTAAAAGAATATTTACACCAGTGATTTATTCACCATTTACTCGAGAAAATTGTAATGATATTTTAAGCTCTTAATTTTAGTTCTTTTTTTGGCGTACAGAAAATCATCCTGTTGACATAATATAATAGGATTCATAATTAATTTTTAAATTGAAAACAATTTTCAGAGTCATAAATAATCATGAATAAATACATATTGATCTTTTTAATTTCATTTTTATTCCATCTCAAGAGGTACACTGTGCAGCACACAACAGCCGTACAGATCTATCTTTAGAAATCTTGGGAAGTAATTAATTTCTGAGACAGTTGATTAAGTTTTCTGATATTGTCCATTTGTATAGAATAATGATATTGAAATTTTTATAAATCTGTCAGCTTCAGAGATTGATGTACTTTATTGGCTTTTAAATCTTTTTTATTTAGGATATTAGTTTCTCAAGAATATTTTGTTAAATATGATTCACAGGGCAGAGAATAAATTTAGAAATTTTAAATTTGTACTTACTCTGTAATTATTTGCTCAATTGCCTAACACATGATTATTAATTTCATTATTATAATATTGACATAATTGAAAAAAAAAATATTTTTTTAAACTTTAAGATAATTTAAAAATCAGACTTTTGCTGCAATATTTTCAATTTCATTGCAGAAAAATGGCAAAAATGTAAGTTATTTTTAATTAAGAAAATTTCAAAAAGATCTCCCCAACATATATGTATATATGCCAAGTTAGGTAGCCCTAGATCATATGATCTAGTCCATTGAGCACCAATACTTTCATATACAATCACAAATACATTCATTTAATTATAAGTCTGGAAAATTCTGGACGTTGATTGTCCTGGAATTGATATTCTACTTAAATGGTGGATGGAAAGGTCTAAAATTGTATGTTTTTATTGAATAGTATGATTCAGATTTGTATAAATTAGACAATTCTAAAGATTGCGTTAGTTCATTGAAGTGCAACTGTACCTATTTAAAATATTAGTGCCTCAAGAACATTTTATTCAATATGACTCGCAGAGCAGAGTATCATAAAATTTTAAATTCTTAATTAATCAGAGCATTTACTAACCCAAATTACATAAAATGTAATTATTTCATTTAGACCATTTTAATTTAGTACTAAACATTATTTATGCCTATTGCTAAAGATTTACAATTTACCGTTGGATCCGGAATTGTATTCTGTATGAATTAAGCAATGATTCCTTTCAGGAAGTTTATTTATTGAATTAAAAATATAGATTTTGTGAACAATTACAGAAAACTCTGTCTTGCGTTTATTATTTCAGAAAAATATTGTCTTTATTTTATTTCATAGAATCCTGTGCTGAAAAAAACATTTTTTCTGGATTTAATTAGCAATAATAATTAACTTATTTTTTCCTCCCAAGTTTTTATCAATGTGATGACAACAAACAGATAAAAGATATTTTTTGCCATTCTTGTGTGGATTAATTATTATTTTGCATGAAATAAAGGAATCAAAAATATTTATTATAAATAAAAATTTAATTCGTAGGTAGAAGATTTATATCATTAAGAAGATAATTGGTTATAAAATTCACTTTAGTGTCACAATATTTTCAGAAGTTATGCCCAAAAACGGTCAAATTTTGTTAACTTTTAATTAATTTAAATTTATTTGAAAATTTTGTGAATCTAAACCATTCTCGAGTCAACTTGAACATGCACAAAAAATTTCATCAAAATCTGTCTAGTCATTTAGGAGTTCAGACACATACATACATATACATAAAATAATCATATATATAAAGATATATAAATAAATCAAAATTTTTGTAATTATTAGAAATAAATTTTGATAAGTTATAAAACTTCCTCATACTTTAGCACATTTTTAGAGAAAAAAAATGACTTTAATATTTTGAATTTCTATGATATGCTGATTAGAATTTTCAATTTATTGTCTTATATATTGAATTTTTTATGATACAATTTTAGGCCAACAGAAGAAACATCCATGACAGTTGATGAAGAGGAAAAAGAGAATACTGATAACCTCTCTCCTGAAGAAAAGGCTGAACTGGAGGAAAAAAAGGCCAAAGAGGCTGCAAAACAAAAGGCAGAATTCTTACGAAAGGAGCGAGAAATAGAGGCTCAAATTAGAAAACTTCAGTCTTCATTCAATGTTGTCCCGCTTGGCCGGGATAGAGCATTTCGCCGATACTGGGTATTTCAAACAGTTGCTGGTATATTTGTGGAAGATGATGATCCTGTTAAGGGGAACTGCCTTCCAAAGCCAACCATTCAGAATTCTTCTCCATACTTAACACATGTACGTTGTGAAGCAGCTGCTACTAATATTAAAAAGTATTTGCAAAACATTGATGCTAAAAGTGGTAGCAGTGACAAGGAAAATGATATTTTACGAGACATTGCCATTGTACAGAGTGATCTTCCATTTCCACTGAAAAACAGAAAACTCTCGGACCTTAATCCCAGGGTAGATTCAAAGAAAGGCGTTCAGGACACTAATTTATCCGAAAATGAAAGTTGTTTACTTTGTAAAAATAAAAAGGGTGATAAACAAGATTTAATGTTATATTGTCCACATTCTAAGAATATTTTGCCTGTGGACCAGTGCAGTGCTAACATTGACACTTGCCCAGTTCATAATGTGAATGCACCTCGAACAAAGTGGTCTTTCTATTACAAAGAGGAAGATTTGGACAGCTTAATATCTAGCCTGAACCCCCGTGGATTCAGGGAACGATCACTGAAAGAAGCTCTCTTAAATGAAAAAGAAAGAATTAAAGAAATGCTATTAAAATTTCCTTACAATGTTTTTAATAAATCTTTACCAACACCTCCTCAACCAGAAGTGAGAAAATCCCAAAGACATCAGAATTCTCAAAATTCGAGTTTTGCTGGCATGTCTCCGAGACAAGCTCAAGAAATAACATTGCGAGACGTGATATTAGAGCTGGAGCATCGGATCTTCCATGGTGGTCTTGGTTCCCTGAAGGTATTATCTGATTGCAAGAAACAGTATTTGTAGTTGTTAATTAACTTAAGTGGTATATAGTGAACAATGTTTTTATCACTCTTTATTTTCTGTAATCATTATTGAAGTTAGATAGCAAGTATTTGAATTTTACCCTAAATAATAGTCATATTGCCTAATGATTAGTTAAATATTTTTATAATATTGTTCTCTAATTCTATAGTTTCAAGTGCTTTGGCTTAAATTATATATATATATATAGAGAGAGAGAGATTTTAATGAATGGCAGCTTAAAATTATATATTTTTTAATCACAGATTTTGTTAAATTTCTGGTTTTTTTATTTGAGCTTAAACCTGTAATAATTCATCTATGCTTATGTAATTAAGTTTAACATAATTATTGTGGGGGTTTTTTTTTTTTTGTAATGAAAAAAAAAAACAATTATTTTATATTTAATTGATTTGATAGATATATGTGTTATTAGATTTTACATTAGTGCTGCTTTTTTTGATAAATAATTAAGTTTACAATAAATAAAGGAGATTTTAGGCTTAGTATTAAGAAATAATTTTATATTCTGTTTGAATTCACATTGGTATTATATATTTATTTTAAACTGTTCTTTTTAAATTTAAAAGAAAAGATGACAAGTATTTAATTCTTATCTTGGGAACTATTTATAATATATTTATCTTGAGGTTTTAGAGAATTTTTATTAAATCATTAGTTAGAATTATTTCTTGTAAAATATTAATGTGATTATTTTTTCTAAAACTGTCCTTAAAATTCTTTAAAGTACAAATTTTAAAATTCAGGATAATGTATGACATTTCCAGAAAAATTTTTGATATTGTTTGAGAAGATTTTAAAATTTTTTCAGTCTCTATTTATTGAAAGAATTCTGAGCAATTAAAATTTAATTGACTATCCTACAGGTTGAAGATCGAGATGCCTGGCGAGCAACTCTTGAGCAGGGTGCTTATGATGTGCAAGTCAGTGACATTGTAAAGAAAGAAAAGGATAAAGAGTAAGTCAAATGAGTTGGGATTTTGTAAAATTCTGACTTAATAGCAAAGTTTTTTTTTTTATGTGTGCATGTTTTATTTTATTATTTTTCTCTTTTGTGAAGAGATCCTGTTAAAGAAGAAAATTCTGATTCTAAAAGTAATATTTGCCAAGCTCCTGTTGAACATATGGTTAAGGAACTTGCTTTTGCCATGCTACAAGTTTCTCAGGGCATTGAACTCAAGTACCTCAATCCTCCTTTAGGTAATTTATATATTCTTTTCTTATAATCAATTTATACTGCATGGATACATTAGTTAATAATTCACAACAATGCATTTTATTTTATTTGCTTATTTTTCTGTATTGTAGGTGAAAGTGAGGAAAGTAAAAAAGCAAAACAGAAAACTTCTGATGATGCTGAATCTCTGAAAAAGAAAAGTAAGATGGGATAGACATTTGAAATTGCATGATTAATTGTTTCTTGAGATTTTTTTTTTGTATTGTCAAGAAGTAACATAATAATAATAATAGAATTCTTTATAAAGATTCTTTTATATTCAAAAGTTTAGTCTATAGCTTTTTGTTTAAAATGTTCTTTTATAACCCTTTTCAATTGGTTAAATGATAATCTTTAAGTGTTATATCAATATTGTTCTTGTTTGTCTAATAAGAAATATTTATTTATTCATATTTGAAATACCTAGCCCTATTGGGGATAAATATTTTTGTCTGATTTATTATTAAAAATTACTTGTTTTAATGAAGGCTACTCTGTTTACCAACAAATATGAAATTTTCATAATTGCTACAGAAATTAGTGATATATAGTAGGAAAACTGCAAGCTGCTATATATGGAAACATTGAAAAAAAGAAGAAGAAATCTTCCTTACAGCACTGCTTATAATGTAAAATTTTTTAGCATGATTAGAAAGGAACCAAACAGAATCTAGGTTAAAAGCTAGAGCACTGGAGTCGCCCTTAATATCTATATTAATAAAAATGGAACTCGAAATGCGTTGCTAAGCGCAAAACTAGAGAACGGGTCGACCGATTCGGCTAATTTTTATTTTAATATTTTCGTTAAGACACGAGGATGGTTCTTATGGAGAGAAAAAATGAAAAAACTGCGAGGAAAATAGTTAAAGCGACACTTTTCTTACTTTCCCGCCAAAAATCTGCATTTCCTTCCCCCACACCAACTGAGTGAGATAGCAGGAAGTAATAAATTATGATTTGTTTAGAAAGAAATGCGCGAAGTCAGTTGGTATTCATTTATAGATAACGGGATGTTTAAAAAAGAAAAAAATAGTTGCTTTTATTATTAGTCTGTATGAATATTTAATCTATGCCTGCTCGAAATAAAGTATGGACAGGGAAGAAGAAAAAAAAAAGAAATAAAAGAAGGGTGTGTGTGTGTCACCAATATTATATAATATTTTATGTAGCTGTGTCTCATAACAGGTTTTTCACCTGTTATGAGACACAGCTACATAAAATATTATATGAAAATTTTAGTGAGCATTAATACTGGCGAACCGACTGGTCGCCAAAGGCGGCTAGTTATATATAATAATAAAGGACTTTGTTATGACTTAAAAAAGCAAAAAGAGCTTGCTTTTTAATATAAACAGTTTTACATGACTAACAAATAGTATTTATTTGTTTCATTAACAAAATTTTGTTGTGTAATGTTTTAAATTTAATTATTCCCCTTGTATATTTAGTCAATAATAAATGCTGCTCAAATAATTTTGAATAAGGTTTGAAAAGATTTCTTTTAATTGATTAAAATTTGAAAATATTTATTCAATAATTTTTTGTTGATACAATATATGTAAAATATCTTAAGAAGTTATAATCATAACTAATGTTGGAACGATATAAGTTATTATTACTGTGTTAAACCTGCACTTGCAAACACAAAATACAAGCATCCTGAATAAAAGTATTTAATGATGATACTAGATGAACCTATTAAGGTGCTAATAAATAAACCCATGTTTTAAAAACGCTTTTGAATAGAATATTAGTTGTATCAAATAGACTTTAGATTTTTAAATACTAATTCCCAAATCTATAAACTAATAAGAATGATAAAAGATTAATTAAACAAGACGTAACCTTTTAGAAGCACAGGAAAAAAAGAGAGAGATAAAATATTTTATAAAATTTTTGTTCAATATATATGAGAACCAGATTTTCAAAAGTAATAATGTGTATTTAATTAATTAGAAGATGTGCTGTGTGGGCTGTCATATAACTATCACAGATCAATAGATGAAAGTTTTAAATTCTCACAAACTTTGGCAGAGTACTTAAAAGAATAAAAATGATATTATTTATTATCATGGTTTATTTTTTTCTTCTACTTGTTTTTAATGTTCACGAACATTGAAAACTACTCTAGCTACCAAAATTGATTTGAATTAAAAGATGAAATGCTGATCATCAAATAAAAATATTAAATGAATGTGTTAGCAATAACTTTGAATGAATTATAAAAATTACAGGCTTTAACTCACTGATCTCTTCCACGATCCACCAAAGAAATGTAAAATATTAAATTTGACTTCAGAATTAATTTTCTTATTTGGCTTTTTCTGCATTCTGAAGACATTAAAATCTAAGTCAGCCAACACTAAAAAATAATTGAGTTAAATATTAAAAAATTTAAACACTAAACAATTTTTAAAAAATGCTGCTTTTATACATTG
This sequence comes from Argiope argentata, assembly GCA_026289955.1. Classification (NCBI taxonomy): domain Eukaryota; kingdom Metazoa; phylum Arthropoda; class Arachnida; order Araneae; family Araneidae; genus Argiope; species Argiope argentata. Next base: position 584,787 of record JAOUZG010027273.1, on the reverse strand, counting down.
AAACAGTTGAGATTTTATTTCCAATTATAACATAAAACAGTAGGGATATTTTTAATTACACTCAATGACTGAAATCTTCAGTTGCTTGGATTTCTTAAATATACAGTTTATATCAAAAAAAAATTTCTTTTAAGGATAAAATTTGCTGATTTTATTTTTTAGCTCCAAATAAACCTTTAGCATTGGAGAGATGGCAGGAGTCCTTGATGCAGTGCACATGCCCATCTCAGTTGTTTGTTCACCTTGGAACTTTGGAACGAAGTGTTGCTTGGTCAAGATCTGTTTTGAAAGCTCACTGTAGAATATGTCGAAGACGGGGTGATGCTGAAAATATGTTGTTGTGTGATGGCTGTAACAGAGGACATCATTTATATTGTTTGAAACCACCATTAAATGTAAGTAATTTCATTCATATTAGTGATTGTTTTTCATTTATATACATTTCCTACTATTCTGAATGTGAAATGTGTTTTGATCAATTGTAAATAATTCAAATTGTCTTCACATTGTAGAGAATATCTACTCAGACCCATATAAAACTCTAGATATCTTATACATTTCAATATTAGTAAAATATAAAAATTAGCAACCGTTTAACAAAAAAATTTCTGAAAGGCTTTGGTCTTTAAAAGATCCTAAATATTTTCTCCAAAAAAATCATAAGTAAAATGGACACCAGAAACTGTGAGGTTTTCAGATAATTATGCAGTCTTAGAAATACTAGGAATCATAGTAAATTCAAGATTCATAGTTTGTGATTATGTGCACATTAGCAAGAATTTATATCCATCTCTTAATACTTTTGCCCAAATCTATTTACTGTAGCAAAGTAGTTAAATCAAATAATGTAATACTAAATGGTTAAACATTTTTTTAATGCTTAGCTTTCTTCTAATACAACAAAAAAGGAAGTTACAAACAGCATTAATATTGTGAATTAAAATCCATTAATATTTAATTTATGGCTGAAATTACATTTGCATAGTTTCTGTAAAGTTTCGGGAGGAAAAAAGTATATTCCTAATTTTTGAAATTGTTTGGATAACCATTGTTTCATTAAAAAATGAAATTAAAGGGTTTTGAGTATTAAATGACCCCCTCCCCATACTTAATTTCAAATGTTCTGTCTTCCTTTTTAAGTTCTCCTCCCCCCATCAAAAATTGGGGAAAAAGCATTTGAAAAGTAATTTGTTATCTATTCTATAAAATTAAAATAAAATCTCTTAATTACATTATAACATCAGATAACATAGTCAGAGACTTTTATCTGCCAATCATAACTTTTGATTTTACTCATCAAAAGACATTGGCAAATTAAGTCAATATTATTCAAAATTTTATTTTGAACAGAATTACTTAAGTTCATTTGTATGTCTTTCCTTATTGTTGGTAAAAAGGCATTTCTCTTTATGTTTGATTTCAACATTATATTTTTGATCTTTTAGGCTATTCCAGAAGGTGATTGGTTTTGTCTCAGTTGCAAACCAATTGAGAAACCTGTTAGTCCTGAAAAAAAGATTCGTAAAGTTGAAAGTGACAGTGAAGAAGCAGACAGTGATGAAGACGATGAACAGAGGTAAGATTTAGATTTATTACAGAAGTTTAGTAGAGTTGTTTACATTATAATATTGTCAAATATTTGCAAGATCTTATCATTTAAGCTTATCTATGTTTATAATGTGTTATCCATTGATAAAATAATTAAAATGTTGAACATTTTAAAGAATAATTAAATATGACCTTTGGATTTTGAAAATTTTCTAGAGATGTTATTAACTGGTGTGATTTATAAATCTTGTTCTAATCAGGCTATTATTGTTATCTGTTTGTATGCATACTGTAATTATATATACATAAGAGAAGCTTTAATTATTAATTGTACGGAAAAAAATATCTTGGTAAAAATATCTTGGCACTTAGTATCATTTTGTACTATGTTTTTAAGAAGCAAATAGAATTTTATGTCTCACAAAATTGTGATATTAGGTTTTAAATAATTGTTTAGGCTTCCACTTCTTTGACAAATTGCATTTTTCAAACTAGTATCACATATTGCCTTTCTATCCATATCTAACAAGTTGAATTTGTGAAGTTATTTGGTCTGTTGCATGCAATGTTATTTTTATTAAGTGCTAACTTGGTAACTAATTTTATCTTATAGATTAGTATTATAATTACTTTCTGAATGTATGTATTTTTTTTACTTATTTATATGGATAATTTTTTTAAATTTTTTTCTTTTTTTTTTAACTGCTGAGTTTAATTTGTAGTAGTTTAATATGAAAATCTTTTTGCTTTGAGGTTGAAATTCTTTGATGATTAGGATGTAAAACCAAGCATAGAACATTGTTATGCTAAGATTTTTGAAGAGCAGATTTCCATTATTTTTTTAAAGTTGCTATTGAATCAATTTTGTTATAAAATAGAATACTTAAATGTAATGCATTTAAAATTAAAGGCAATAATTTTTATACAAATTACGTTTAATTAATCATTGGTCAGGGTTAAAGTGAGTTACATTTCAGCAATGCAGGTTTTGTGTTTTTGAAATTCTAACAAATTATATATAATAGAAAGTTTATGGCAAGATAATTGAATAGTGTATTAGTTCTTTAAGTGGTGGAAATAAGAAATGGAAGACCTTATGTTTTAATTGAATTTTTTGCATTTAAATGTCATAAGAAGAACAAGCCAAGCAGTCAAATATTTTTCCCAATGATTTTTTCCCCCCATTTTAAAATCTTCTTCAAATTACAGTTATAGCAATTATAGTAATAGTAATACAGTTATAGTAATACAGTTATAGTAATTTTTGAAATTTCTAACTTTGAATTAAAGTAATTAGACATTGGATAAAAAAAATTTTTTTATTCAAAACATGCAATCAGTAATCTTAATTTCAAAAAAAAAAAAAGTAACTTTTTAGTCTTATTTAATTGTTGGTGTTTCTTCAAAAATCAGTTTTTGCATATATATATAAAAATCTTGATTGGAAACAAAATTCTATACAAATGTCTAAAGAAATACCAAGTTACATTGATGTTTACAGTTATATCACTATGTTTGGAAAGCTTATGGTTGATCCGCTTGATTAATTTATCAGCAAACTCTATTTCTGAAATTATACTTTTGTAAGTTATTATAATTTCAATTTTTTGAGTGCTATGCTTTATTTCACTGTAATAGAGAAGAATCTGATTGTTTCAGTTTTTAATTTGATATATTTGCCATGTCTTTTTGAATTAGTGTTGAGGAGGAAGAGGAAGAAGATGAAGAAGACGCTGATAGTGCTATGGATGATTCTTCTGCTGTTCAAGAATCTTGTGAAGCATGTGGCGATGTAGGAACTCTGTTGTGTTGTGATAGATGCCCATTGATGTACCATCCAGAATGTGTAAATCTGAAGCGAATTCCACGAGGAGAATGGCTCTGCCCTAAGTGTACTAAGAAAGAGGAAGCTGTAAAGAAAGCACAAAAGCATCGTAAGTACTGTTGTCTATTTATGGAAATTTCATTTGTTCTGGAATTAATTTTGCATTTCAAAATTAAAGATTATGGTTTTACATATTAAATATATGTTATAAATTTATATAGCTGGATATTTTTTATAGGTATTTAATTGTATATTAACAATATAAAAATTTGCTTCATTGAAAAAGGTCTACTAATTTGAGATTTATATTTTCCATACCCCTTGTTACTTCATCTTTTAAAAATTGAGGTCATATATATCATTTCTAGTTTCTGAAAATATATAAAAATCTTTAGCCATTATTTTTCATTATTTAAAATTAATATTTCTTAAAATGTTCTTTTTCATTAGTTTTATAATTGCTTAGATAAAATTTATGCTTTGAAATATCCTTTAAAGGGTTTTAAAATGTTTTAATATAAGATTCAAATTTATAGTATAAATTTTTATCCTTTATTGTAATAAAGTTAAGAATTCCGTGAACGAGTCATTTTTAACCTGTTTAATACTATCCCGCTTTCTATAGGTATGATTAGAAGAAAATAATTATATTTAAGTAAAATAACTTGGTGATTAGAATTGCAAATAAAAATTTAAATTTCATTCTTACTTTAATTATCCTATAAAATATAACTGTTACTATATTTTTAGAGAAGGGAAGGTTTAATTGTTTATGTGTAATCAATTTCCACTGTAATTTTTCAGTGAGAGTTCATGATTATTCATTTAATTTTTTTCTGTATTATCTAAACTAATAAACTATTTTATTTATGAATTTGTTTTTTGCAATTGGTATTGATAAATAAATTTTAATCCCTTTCATTTTAATGTTTTAAAATAATGTAAAATCTGTTTGAAGAGGTGATATTGTTAAATGATCATTTTTTATTTTAGCTGCAAGCGGATCATATGGCACCAGGTCGGCTACAATCGCTTCTGATGCTAAGAAAAAACCTAACCCTTTGAGAAATAAGCTGCCTTCTAGAGGTAAGTTGAATATTTTAATTGAAAAATTACATTGAAGTATCTATCTTATTTGAATTTTATGACCAGGTTTTAATCTTTTAGGAGTTAAAAGAAAATATGAAGACTCCTTTGAAGAGGAGTTTGAACCTTCAAGTAAAAGATCTAACAGAGGTAAAATGATTAACTAAATAATAATAATAAAAAAAAACTCAAAAGAATTTTCATATGCACTAAAACCTTTCAACCTTTCCTTTACTTTGACATTAATACTTATCTGTGCTTATTAACTGCATGCATGTGCATTATTGTCTTGCTTTTGTCATTTCTAACATGCAGTTATTTTATTATTTTTTTAATGAGTTAAAATGATAGAGAGAAAGGAAGGAGGGTAAGGGGTTAACAGAATATATATATATATATATATATATATATATATATATTGTTTTTTACCTTTGAAAATTTGAATGGCAGGTTTATGAAATTAAAGTAATTTATTTACTGTTATACTGACATACTGTTTGCTCTAAAAAGAGTTCTGACATAATAGACATATAAACAATAAACATTTTCTTATCTTAGAAAGAAAATCATATACAACTGATTCAGAAAAAGAAGATAATCCTTTCAAAAAAGTTTATCAAGGTAATTATTTGCTGACTTGTAAATGAAATCTGTATTTTTTTTTCTTTTATACTGAATTTCATTTCAAATGAAACTTTCCTATTTAAAATGAAATTTTAGTACTTAAAATTTCCCTGCTTAGATTTTTTTAAAAAAATTGAGAATCAGTTAAAAAAAAATCTCATTAATAATTGTTCTATTTTTTATTTTTACACTTCTTTATTAGGTTTTTTTTTTTAATAATGCTCGTTATGCCATTCAATAAAATCAATGTTGATCAATTTTTTGTTTGTTTTTTTCCCCCTTTTCTTTTCGCATAGATTTTGGTTGTAGTCTGCTTTACTAACATGTATTGCAAGTAATGAATTTTCATTGTTTTGATAGTTTCAGTATATTTTTTTATGTTACAGATTTTCTAACAACCTATTAGCTACATTAAACAACGTTGGCTTCTCAAATCAGCGTTTAAGGATTAAATTTGCAATTTCAACAAGTAATAATTTAAACAATGAGAATTTTTAGAACTTGCAACAAAACTTAGTTCAAAATTGCTCATAAAGGGTAATTTTATTAAATTTTACTTCTGATTAATAGAACATATTAAGGAATTTAAATTACAGAAATTTGATCATTAATAAATGAAGCATAATCACTTGAATAGCAAAAACTTTATATATAATATGTATATCATAAATATTGATTTTCAAAAACTCTTCAAGTGGTATTTATTGTGATCATTTTGAAATGAATTTCTTCAGATCACTAGTGTACATATTCACTCCTCATCTTCATAACCACTTGAAGAGTTGTGAATACCATTCAGTAATCAATGTGTGATGCAAATCTAAAATGACATTTATATGCCATCTTATTCCTGTGTCATACAACATTTGCTTGAAAAGTGAATTATTCTCTCATGCCTTCATAGTTTTGTGTTTGAATAGAAGTTTTTCTATTGGCACAGATTCTGCTGTAAATACAGCCCGAAGGAGATCTAAAACTGGGAACGGGAATGGAAGTGACATGCTGGATTATAAAGCATGCATTGATTTGCTGGTTGAGTTGATGCGTCATCCTTCCAGCTGGCCATTCTTAGTTCCTGTTAGCAAGAAAGATGTAAGTTCCAGTTGCTTCATTTATGCTACAAGTTCACTACTAAAATTAGATAGGAGTGATAAATGAATATAATTTTGTAAAATAAATTGAACTATTGAAATGTCCTATTCATGTGGTAAAATTTGTAGAATGAAATACTGAGGAGAAATTAGTCATTATATTAGAAAGAAACCCAAAATCTCTAGGGAAATAACTTAAATTTTTCAATTGCCTGCTTGTATCATTTAATAGTTGATCTATTTTAAAATTATTGATTTTCTTAAAGGCTTATGTATGTAAATGTATTCAATTTGATACAGAATCAAATTATTTCTGAAAGATAACAATGCTGAAAATAACTAAAACCTGATTTCATACAAAATGCATTTATTTTTCTGAAGATGCTAAACAAACATTTTGCTTATAAAAAATCAGATTTTAAGATAAATCTATAGAATTATTTATATCTAAATTATATACTAAACTATTAACATTATTAAAAGTGAAATTTCTCTTATCACATTAAGAATGATACAATTATACTCTTATATTAATTTCTTTTATTGTAAAGTTACACATGCGTATTTAGGCTTATGCATGTTTATTTTTGTAAATCCTACTTAGTTGTTACCACTGCTGCTGCTTTTTTGGCAAATCATCAGACAAGAAGCGATTTTTATATATTTATTGTGAGTCATTAATTCGAAATGTCTTTCTGTTTTGAGAAATAGGTTGAAAAATTGAATGATTTTTGAAATCTATATTATTTTACACATGCAGATTTAAGATTGACTATGAATTAATTGCTTTGCTGATAAATATTATGAATTGATGTTACTGCAATTTTCTATTTTTGAAGAAATTTGAATTTTCATTGCTTTAAACATACAGAATTATCTGTGAAATGTTTGAAAAGTAACTGAGTTAAAGAAACGGCTATTGTCAAAAGAAGCAAATAAAATATAGGCCAAAAAAATGTTTGCACATCTGAAAACTTTCTTCCATGACTGAATCTCATATACAAAATGAAGCTGCCTGCCATACCAATGCGATTGACCTAAAATTAAGCTATGAAATGCTTGGAGTCTTATCAATAATAATAATAAGTTGTGTTTGAAATATGCCACAAATGTTCATTGAAGTTTGCTAAAATAGTCTAGTAAAGTATATTTACAATCAAGTATTGGCTCTCTTTTCATTGTCCCATATGCATTTATGTTTGTCCTGGACAAAATACTTTGTAAAATGTTTTTTAAAAAATCTTATGTTAATACTTTAAAAAAATAAATAAATTTATAAATGTTATGAAGGAATAACAATGGCCATTTAGCTGTAGTTTAGATTCATTCACATTCTAATTCATACTTTTTGTATATTTTACCTGTGTTCCCTTTCTTGTCACTGTTTGGATTTCTATTCTTTGCAGTTTGGTCAATCACATCTTTGTATTTTGGAATATTAATCTCAGCTATTTAGATTTGTTAAAATCATGCTGATTTATTTTTTTTAGATTATTTTTGGTTTGACAAGGCTAATATTGGAAATGCTAAATTTCTGTAAATTCTTTTATGCACTTTCACATGCATCAGAGTGTATGTGATTTGTATTCATTTTATTATCTTCTACTTCATTTATATAATATAATTTAATATGCTTGAAATACAAATTTCTCTTGCATTAATTTCTGCTGTTTAATCTAACTTTCAACTAACATGTTAGTATCTTGTTTGCTTCATTCATTATTTTACTTGATGAATAATAATGAAGTCTCTGTAATAATATAAAATGTGTACTTATACAATATATGTGACTTTATTATCAAATGGTTTTAAATACAGAAAATTCCCAAGTTTCCAGCTCGCAACTATCTGGCCTAGTTTTCTTTTATCATAATTGAACATAAATGACAAGGCATTGCATTAGCAACTTTGTTAATGCTTTGGAAATGGGTGTCTGCTATGATCCTCCTACATATGATGTGCAAAATACATGTTGTAACAGGAAAAAATCAGTATTCTTTTCGTTGCTTCATCAATTGGGTAATGGACTCAGGTGTTGCCGCTATTCCTGATTACAACTTCACAGTATATATCGAATTGTAAATCGCTTTTATAGGGTATTTTGAATGTTTTTTTTTTTTTAATGTACCAAAGTGAAGATTTCAAAATGGGTTATTAACTGTTGTTGTGATTATGGAAGTGAAATTGCATGCTATATAGCAATTAGACTGGTTAACTGTAAAAAATTAGCATAATGAGGGACTTGAAAGAAAAATTGAACAAAGATTGAAAGTGGTAAGTTGCACAAACTAGTGAAATTGGAATAAAAGTTAAGAAAAACCATGCTGAATGGTAAGCGTAAAGAAGTTGAGGAACGGGAAACTTTATTTTTATGGCATGAACACTTAAGATGAAAAGTTATATGTAATTGGGTCAATAGTGCTGAAAAAAGGTTTGGGATTTTTGTTTTTCTAATATAATACGATTTAATCAGTTATATTAAGAGTTAGACCTAAGATTTAAATTATTTTGTTTATTTTCTACATTTAAGTCAGACTTTATTGAATTTGTTGTAATATATGGATAGTTTACATTCTTTAACTTACATTTTCTCTAATAAATTCTTGAAACTTGCAGTCTAGCATATAAACTACTAGTACATATCCTTCCATTTTAAATTGCACTTACTGGCTAGTGCTTCTATTTGACCATGGCTGCACTCACTTTCTATGTGATTAGGTTATAATTGGAGGTTTGAGTACTCAATAAGGAAAGAGAAAACACATAACAGTGATTTGTGCTGTGAGAACCTTGTTTTCTGTTGTTTATTGAAGGAAAAGAAATTAGTTGAAGAACTCTGGCCTCTCTGGCTGATTTTATTATCCAGCCTTCTCTTCCTCCTCATTAGGCCAGATATTTGAAAGTATATTGTATTAGGAATTAGAAGAATTCATTTAACGTGAGGGTTGTCAAGCTATCAAATGGCATCAATTTAGGGAGATGAAGTAATTTAAATTAATATGATTATTGTTTTTTATTAAATCAACAAGAAACTCAAATTACAATTATCCTTTCCCTTAAATTTGAGTAAAACTTAAAATTATTCTCATTCCATATTAAAATGTGTATGGTGACAAGATATTTTTTTGCTTTTGGAAAATTTTATTTAAAACTATTGCTGCTGAAGATTTATTGGTGTACATCTCATTGTTTTACTAGATGCTTAACTATTTGAAGAAATAATTTGTGTATTATTTTTTTAGACATTGTTTCTCTTTATATGCGTTTAGTATTAATGGAAAGTTATACTAAGGCTGTAATTTGCAATGTATGACTAATTTATTAAATGAAAGTGCAAGAATATCTATAGAGGTTATTTACTATATTCTTATTTGTGAGCAAATCATTTAGAAAGTGGGTATTTGTTCTTGGTAAACAATTATACCATGTTTTAAAAGTATGCGCTCTGTATTGAAGTCCACTAGTAATTAAAAACTATATTGAAGTTTTCTTCAGTTTGCTTTTTTACAAAGACAGTCTTTATATATCATAATGCATTATTTTAATATCAAACATAATTTGATGTACAAGTTTTTATCATTAAGAAATTAAATTTTGTTGATTTCTAATATTTCACTTTTTTACCCCTGCAGGCTCCAGATTATCATCAAATAATAAAACGCCCTATGGACTTCGGAACAATTCGCTCAAAGCTTAATTACATGCAATACAAAACCAATGAAGACTTCATACGTGATGTTTTCCTGGTTCTGCAAAATTGTGAGTGGTTTAATCCGAAGTCCAGCCCTGAATATAAATGTGCACAAGTGATTAATAAAGAAGTAAAGAGACTTATACAAGAGTACCAAATCTGTAATCCACAGACAATTAATAGCCTCGTACCAAATGTAAATGAATCTTGAAAAACTGTATTATATGATTGCTGCATATGTATTTAGACTGAACCATCTTGATTATGAGATTGTATGTTGCACAGTGGATTTCTGTTCATTGGATTTTCCTCCCCGTCGATATTTAATTAACTAAGCAGGAAATTTGTAAAATTGTTTTGTGATCTAGAATATGTTCAGTTTTTGTAAGATCAATCTTTTATTGTATTCTGTTAATCATGTCTTTCCAAATGACGGTGTTTTAGTTTCAGCTGTACTATTTATTTTAAAATTAGCCATTTGCATAAAAAGACTCAACTTCTATGACAGGTAAGGAGTAAACATGTTTTATCTTCCTTTCAATCTGAAAATTGTCATAGGATTTCAGATGGTGTATTATATAATTTATATATTTTTGTCCTTCATGAATAAATTCTTTTTCAAAACTAAATTTGTGTTTTTGACCTTAAAAGAATTATATCCATTAATATATTTTGAACAAAAGTTGCGTACCTATATTTTAAAAAATATGTGGTGTATGAAAAAATCTGAATTATAATAAATTTTTATTTTTAGAAAAATCTGCATTTTACCCTTATGCATTTGTAGGAGGGGAAAAAAAGAAACTGTTTAATTACACTAAGTAGAATCATGTCCACTGATACTGTTTTATGGAAATAATTTGCATTTTCTGCAAAATGGTCAAAGATACTTCCTAAAAATGCATGACCTATCATATTATTGCTTCCCTAGTATGTATTTTTCTAATGGTTGTCATTCTTTTTCTGCAGATACAATCTTTTAAAACTTACTATTCTATTAATATAAGAAGTATGATACACTGTTTGCATTCACAATCTCTCTTACTTAAATATGCTTAAAAAGGAATAATGAATTAAAAAAAAAGATGGTTAATTTCATAACTAATGAACCTTCTTTGGACCAAGATTAGATTACTTGCTTTAAATATTTTAAGTATATTCCTATTAAATAGACTTTATTGAACTTATTTTTAAAACCTAGTAGTATATTTTTAATACAATTTTTCTCATCGCTAGTTATGTATCTCAAATACAATTTTTTTCATTGCTTTAAAATGAAGGCACAGAATTAAAATTTCAGTGTTAAATTTTGATGCTACAGGACCTCATAATACTAAAAGTAATCATTCTTATACTGAGTTGAAAATATTAATAAAAATCTTTTATATCTGTGATTATTTTTAGGACAGTTTATTTATTCATTAATCTTTATTGTAAACTAACATTTTTTAGAATCGAGGGAAGATAGCATTAGTGGACTCTTTGAGATTGCTTCACCATTTGTAAAACTGGGGGGGGGGTAGCACATTGTTTAATTTAAAGCATTATTATTAAATATGAACAAGTTTCCATAATAATTTATTTGGTAAATTTTGAGATTGAATGATCTTTTTTTGACATTGTTTATGGAAAGTGCTGTAGTACTTTCTGTTCTGATAAAGTCTCTTCTTTCGACAAAATTGCATTTTAAGGGGGAAAAATAGCATTAGTTGTAGTTTAAATTAAACTGTGTATTACATAATAAACTAAATATTGTCCTGATTAAAAGGGGGAAATGAAACAAATGTTGCTTTCATAAATAGTATTGGGCAAAATAAAATTATTTCTATGGAATAGTCCCCCCCCCCATTTTTGAATTGTGGCTAGTTCATGGTGTTCATAAAATTTTGCTACAACATAATGATAATTTTCATGATTTGTTTAGGGTTTTCTTTTATTTCAATCTACATTGTAGAATGTTAGTCTACTCTACCATTACAAAATGTTGAATATCTTGTTACGTAAACTTGCTTTATCTTCAACATTGTTACTTACAAAGTTGTAACTTGCATTGCTGATCTTTCATTAATCGCTTTATAATTAATTCTTCGACTATGCATAAGGAACATCACCATTAATTACTGTTGCAACAATTTTCTATGTTTTCATTTTCAATTGTACAGTTTATCCGTTACTTTGACGTACTTGATAATATAAATGAATGAGTCATACACACACAACTACTTTCTGCTAAACTGATGGAAAAGGATAAACCATATTTATGTATGACGCTTAATTTCTTTTCTGTATAAAGAGCGAGCAAAAACAAACATCTTTTCAAACCAATTGGAACCAAACTTTGGACTGTAATTTTGTTGATAATATCGTATATAAGCACATTGGCTTCACTGAAGTCACATTTTTGAATTCCTAAGTGCACATATACTCAAATATATAAATCAATAGATGGTTAATCAAAGCACATTTTAATGACCAAATACATAGCAAAAAAAAAATGCAGCAAATTTTAATCCATTTGGCTAGTTTTGACTTTTATGTATTCAATGGTTAGGGATTGGTACATTCTCAAAATTAATATTTGTGGATTGAAAAAGAAAATGCACATATAAAGAATGACCGCAGTACTGAGATTCAATTTTTATATGTATTGAACTGAAAAAGTTTCAAAAAACTATTATTGATTTTCGTCTGGCATATTTTAGTGAGAGCTGGTAACTAGTTCGGTGATTATTGCATAAGGAACAGAAAAATGCTTTATTCTGTATTATCAGAAAATGGGGTGGAGGAGAGAACAAGAAGCGTTTTTGTAAATGGAAAATTTTGCTGTTTATTAAAATATTGAACCGATTTCGGAAAGTTTAAATGAACTAAAATCGTGTTTGTCGTAATGAATCATTTTAACCTTCATCCTCAAGTTGTATTGAAAGTAGCTACCTAGGCCATTTCCAACTAATTAACACTGCCAGGTTGCGTAATAGCAGTTCGCAATAAATAAATATGCAAAAAATCAGATTAAGGGATATTGGAACAGTATTAATAAATGCCTTCTAATTAAATGATAATGCGTGCAATCGTGTTTTAGAAGCATTTTAGAATTATCTTAATCTAGTAATCAGGGCTGCGTATATTCGTTGTGACTCAAATTATTAGGATGTTTTAGAAAAACAATTTTATTTAAAGTTTAAGAAATTAATATTTGATTTTTACTACGAACTTCACGGAGGCGATACCCGAATGAGGAGTGGCTCGGCAATTACGGCTCAACGAGGTCTTTAGTTAACAGATATTTAATATGATTAATTATATACTAGCCACCTTTGGCGACCAGTCGGTTCGCCAGTATTAATGTGGACTAAAGGGTTCAATCAATTTTTATATATAACTTGGTCTCATAATAAACTTTTCAGCAAAATATTAAGCTTAAAATTTCGGTAGTCATAAAGTTCACTTATACTGTTATGTAGACCTTAAACAGTCCTGATCTTTGAACTCCTCATTCGGGTATAGATTTCGGGAGATAGATTTTCTATCAGTGTACGTAAAATTCAGTTTTAAATTAAAATGGAAATGAAGAAACATCAATTAATATAAAAACCTCTTTACTCAATCCAAGCATGTCTTTAAATAAAACTAACTGAAAACAGAGTAATCCGACATTGAAGTTTTATGTTCACAACAGAAATTGAAACGTTACCATTTTTTTATATAATTTATAATATCTCAAGGAATTATTCAGCAAACATTTCTCAGATTAAATGAAACATTCAGTTTTTAATTTTATTTTTGATGCATAAAAATATTCTCAATTATAACATTTTTTTTTTGTTTATAAATATAGTTCAAAAAATTATGGTTTAAATTCCTTTGGTTGTATAGAATCATATTCTGTAAAATTTTCTTAATATTTCAACTTCTAAATAAATAAACATTTCTATCTTCTGCGATCAAATCTGACTGATTTATTCAGTTCCGAATATTGTAAGTTTAGAACAATCATCATTTTCATAATCTAGACCAATTATTCTAGAGAAACCCTGATTGACTTCTCTGAGATCTTGATAAAGTGATCTAAAATCGCCTGTTTTTATTGAATAGTTATGTTGAAATTTTCATAGATCGATCAAGTTTGATGATTGATTTAGTTGGAGTGCCACTTTTTTTTATTTTAAGGACTTATTGCCTCTAGAATATTTTGTTAAATATGATTCACAGAGCAGATGATATATGTAAAAATTTAAAAGTCGTAATTCATCAGCATTTTTTCCATCAATCTACTTATTATATATTTCACTTAGACCATTTGTTAAAAAATGTATGTCTCTCCCGAAAAAATTAAGAAATTAGATGTTGGGCTCCGATTACAGAAGATGTTTTGCAGATGTTAAGCCATATTTGCCTTAAATAAAACTGTTTAATTGGATTAATAAAATTGAGAAAACGTTTCCATCCATTTATTTTCCAAGAATATCATGTTTCATTTTATGCAGACACGTGCTGAAAATGACATTTTTATATGTTTAATTTGAAATGATAGTTGATTTATTTTTTCTCATGTGAAAAAAACGATATTGTTTTGGTGAGAAAGTTTTGATGTCACCGAAATATGCGGGTGAAAAATATTTTTATATGCTTTAACAAATTTTGCATTGTTGATTATTACGTATGCTTGTTTGAAAGAAGATGCGTTTTCAAATAGCTAACCTGCTTTTACCAGTATAGCTTTAATATTACGTATGCTTCATTGAAAGCAGATGCATTTTTATTTCGCATGATTCATTAAAATATCATACAATCACGAAATAAATTACAATCACGAAGGCGAATTCTTTGATTTGCACAATATATCTTCACATAAATAAAAGTAGCTATTCAAAACGTGCCTTATTGTTTTAAAAAATTTTTAAAAAAAATGCAAAAAATATTTTACTTCTACTTATTAATTGCTTTTTGTTCGTCGTTTCTTCTAACTGACGTCATTTTCAAGTTCGTTTAAGATTTCTTACTTTTAAATAATTAATCTTTCTCAGAAGATAATCGTTTGGTGTTTTTCTAAAAATTCTTTTTCAGCTTTAACTTTCTCATTTTTGTAGTATATTTTAATTTATTTTTATTCCTTAATTGAATTAATAATTTTGATATTGTAAACGATCAAGAAAATTTTTTACTTGCATTCATTGTTCAAAAAATATCAATTTCCGATTCATTTCATATAATCACGCGATGGAAATTTTATTTTTCTGTTTAATTTTTGGTAGTAATTAACTTTTTTCAAATCAGAACTTCTGAAAATGTGATGGCAACATTTGTTAAAAGCTAATTTTTTTGAGATCCTCGTGAGGATAAAATTTTATTTTAATTTTATGCGAAATAAATTGTAGAAAAATACGATTAAATTAAATGTTTAAAAATTCATTAAAAATAGATTTTTAATTTATAAGTCAAAACCTCAGTATCATTGAAAAGCTAATTTTTTGGGCTTTAACTTGGTGCAAAAATCAATTTTGTGCTGTAATATTTTCGGAAGTTATAGTGAAAAAACTTCAAAATTTGGCTTATTTTTTAATTAAGAATTCGAAAAAAAGGGCTCCGAGGTGCACATTCCCGGGCCCCTAAGGTATATATATACCAAATTTGGTAACTGTAGGTCGAACGGTCTGGCCTGTACAGCGCCAACAGACACACACACACATTGTGCTTTATTATAAGTTAAGATTAAGATATATATGATTTATGATAATTATTCACCACAATATTAATAAAAATTATGCAGGTTTTATAGTTCCAGATCTCTTAGAAGGCTAAGCGAAATTTAGTGCATTTATTCTTTAAGTCAAGGCAAAGACCGTCTCTTTGCAAAATTTAATTTGATAGCAAATTTTTTTAAAAAAAATTAATGCAATTTTTTTTCTATTGTAACTTTGTAATTAATTTTAAAGAAAACATTTTAATAAAGTTTAAAATTTTACCATTTCAATGGCCGATTTTATTTCTTGCAATTAATTTTCTAAAAAAAAGATTTTAATGCATTTAAATTAATTTCAAATTTGAACTACTCAACAATTTTTTTGTGTGATTATCTATTTTATTTCAATGCATATTGTTACGTTTTTAGCGTAGCGGGTTCGGATTGAATGGACTTTGTAT
>JAOUZG010027273.1:537350-558778 GCA_026289955.1 Argiope argentata | reverse complement strand
GACATCTTGGGACCTCTTCCTCGGACGGACAATGGAAATAGAAACATCTTAGTTGTTATGGATTATTTCACGAAGTGGCCAGAGGCTTATCCAATTCCCGTTCATAAGTCCGGGCTATTGATCATGTTTTTATTGATTAAAAGCAAGTATTAGTCAATCGTCCGAATGCAAGCAAGTAAAACAAGGTCCTTGTGAGCGAATGAAATATATTTGACGACAACAGCCGCTTCAATTTATAAGAAAATCACTATTATTTTGTCTTTTTCTCACAGAAAGTTCAGTGAAAGTTGTTTTGAGCAAATTTATTCCATTTACCATTGCATTTTTTTCAACAATAACGATTTTAACTTAGCACATTTTTTCTCAGTAATTTCCAATTATCCCAGTGTTATCTAAAATTTAGTAAATGGTCTTCATAAATATTTGCATAATTATTGATAAATGTGTACTTTGACTGACATTAAAACACTAAATATCTGATCATATTGCCAAAATGTAGATGTGCACTTTTTTTCACATAAATTTAAGTTGAATATAATTGGAATAATAAACAAGTAATATAAAAAGTCATTTTTTAAAAATCAGTTCCTACTTTGGATACTAGGAAAAACTTTATTTTAGTTTCTTTTTATTAAATAATTACAATTGTTCTCGTGTTCCGCTTTACAACTGAAGGAGGGATGCAGTAGCTTCTGAGGGCACGGAGCACCCGAATAACGATCACCTTCGACTCAGTACCCCCAGTGGTATAACTCCCGACATGGAGAACTTTGCGATCAAGTTTGAACTCACAAGCAAAGGATGCGAATCGAACGCTCTACCAACCAAGCTTTGTTTACCTAACAATTACAACTATTATAAAGGCGAGAAAGTTAGTTTTTAATTAATTTATAAAAAAATAATGAATTAATATTCGAAAAACTGTATTAACATCAAATGTCATCCAATACAGGTTTTAAAAAATTAACTTGAACTTGATTGGATGAATAGAAAGTTTTTATTAACGATTAATATCTGTAATTTACGATTGCACTACTATTGTGATTTGAACTGTCAGTGACATGACCTTATCACAAATCATTGTTAAAAAAAGAACATGCTCTGGAGATGATTAATTTGAGATAACTATTCGTTGCAAAATTTCTGAATAATCATTTGTTCTAGAATGTATTCGAATAAAAGGACGAAACGGTTGCAAAGTAAGTCTGTTTCCGTAGTTTTATTTAAAGTACTAGCCGCCTTTGGCGACCAGTCGGTTCGCCAATATTAATGCCGACTAAAGGGTTAAATCATTTTTATATATAACTTGGTCTCATAATAAATTTTTCAGCAAAAGATTTTTAAGCTTCAAATTTTGATATACTATACTATTATGTAGGCCTTAAACAGTCCTATCTTTGAAGTCCGCATCTCTCTGATTTTCTATCAGTGCACGTAAAATTCACTTTTAAATTAAATTGAAAATGATGAAATTTCAATTAATACAACGACCTCTTTACTCAATCTAAGAATGTCTTTAAATAAAACTAAGAACTGAAAGCAGAATAGTCCGACATTGAATATTTATGTTCAATACAGAAATTGAAACATTATAAATTTTTTTTTAATAATTTATAAGATCTCAAGGAATTATTTAGCGAAAATTTCACAGGTTAATTGATACCTTCAGTTTTTAATTTTATTTTTAGATGTATATAAATGCTCTCAATAATATTTTTTTTAGGTTTATAAATATATTTCAAAAAATTATGGTTTAAATTCCTTTGGTCTTATAGATTCATATTTGTAAAATATTTTAATATTTCAACTTCTAAATAAATAAATAAGCATTTCTATCTTCTTCAAATCTGGCTGATTTATTCAGTTCTGAATATTGCAAGTTTAGAACAATCATCATTATCATAATCTAGACCAATTATTCTAGAGTAACCTTCATTGGCTTCTTTGAGATCTTGATAAAGTGATCTAAAATCGTCAGTTTTTACCGTAATAGTTATATTGAAATTTTCATAGATCGATCAGCTTTGATGATTGATTTAGTTGATTGGATTTTGTTTAAGGACTTATTTACTTAAGGACTTTTGTCTCAAGAATTTGTTACTATTTAAGGACTTATTGTCTCAAGAATATTTTGTTAAATATGATTCACAGAGCAGATGATGTATGTAAAAATTTCATTTATCGGCATTTTTTCCCTAAATCTATAATTATATATTTCACTTGGTCCAATTGCTAAGAGATTATTTATATATCTCCCCAAAAAATTAAGAAATTAGATGTTGGGCTCCGATTACAGAAGATGCCTTGTAGATGTTAAGCCATATTTGCCATAAATAAAAGTGTTTAATTGGATTAGTAATATGCGTATAGTAAAATATCATAAAAAACGTTTCCAGCCATTTATTTTCCAAAATTATCATGATTCATATTTATTTCATTTTATACAGACACGAGCCGAAAATGACACTTTTATATGTTTAATTTGGAATGATATTTGATTTATTTTTTCTCATGAGAGAACACGATATTGTTTTGGTAGAAAGTTTTGATGTCTCTGAAATATGCGGGTAAAAATAGTTTTATATGCTTTTACAAATTTTGCATTGTTAGTTATTACGTATGCTTGTTTGAAAGAAGATGCGTTATTTCGCATGATTCATTAAAATGCGGAGAAAAATTACATTCACGAAGGTGAATTCTTTGATTTGCACAAAATATCTTCTTCACATTGCTTTTTGTTCTTCGTTTCGTTAAAATGACGTCATTTTAAAAGTTCGTTTAAGATTTCTTGCTTTTAAATAATTAATCTCGCTCTCAGAAGATTATCGTTTGGGGCTTTTCTAAAAATTCTTTTTCAGTTTTAACTGTCGCAATTTTGGAATATATTTTTATTTTGTATTTTTATTTATTTTAATTCTTTAATTGAATTATTAAATTTGATATTGCAAACGATTTTTACTTGCATTTATTGTTTAAAAAATATCACATTTCCTATTTAATTCATTTCATATAATCACGTGATGAAAATTGTATTTTTCTGTTTTAATTTTGGTAGTAATTAACTTTTTTTAGAATCAGAACTTCTGAAAATGTGGTGGCAACATTTTATTAAAAGCTGATTTTTTTTTGAGATCCTCGAGAAGATAAAATCTTATTATTATTATTATTTTTTTTTTTTTGCGAAATAAATTGTTGAAAAAAAAACGATTAAATTAAATGTTTAAAAATTCATTAAAAATAGAGTTTTAATTCGTAGGTCAAAATATTAGTATCATTGAAAAGCTAATTTTTTGCGCTTTAACTTGATGCAAAAATCAATTTTGTGCTGTAATATTTTCGGAAGTTATAGCGAAAAAACGTTAAAATTTGGTTTATTTTTAATTAATTAAAATTTTAATTAGAAATTCCAAAAAAGGGCTCCGAGGTGCACATTCCCGGCACCCAAGGTATACATATACCAAATTTGGTAGCTGTAGGGCGAACGGTCTGGCCTGTACATCGCCAACAGACACACACACATTGTGCTTTATTATAAGTAAAGATAAAAATGATGGAATTTGAATAATTTAGTTTCATGAATTTAATAGTAACATAATGTTAAAATATCGTTTCATAATTCGACTGAAGTTAAGAATTAATTCGAAATCAAGGTTAAGAATTATAAAAAAAAATTGCGTTGTTTTATTTAAAGTACAATAGAATTAGGAAACATTTTGGTTTCTTGAATTTAATATTAACGTAATGTTAAATTATCGTTTCATAATTTGACTTTATTTAGGTTAGTTCTAATTAGAATAAAAATTAAAGATTAAAAATTGTTAAAAGAAATTAAATAATTGGAAATATTTTAGTAAGTTAAACTGATACATAACTTGCATCCTCAGCCAACGTAAGAAAAATTTATAAGGTCTTTCGTTGATTCCAGAACATTACAGATATATACTTTATTCAAAAGAAAACGCAATTAAAATTTCTCTCCTTAAACTTTGAATTTATTGGGTTCGTGCATCATTATCAGACGATTATATATTAACAGGTATTCTTGAAAACTATTTACTATAAAATAGAAAACATAAAGATTCAACAGTAAAATTTTTAATTGATTAATCCGAAGCGTAAT
Organism: Argiope argentata; assembly: GCA_026289955.1. Lineage (NCBI taxonomy): Eukaryota > Metazoa > Arthropoda > Arachnida > Araneae > Araneidae > Argiope > Argiope argentata. The sequence goes on along the minus strand of JAOUZG010027273.1, from coordinate 554,658 downwards.
CACCATATACTTCAATAACTGAATGATTCACATTGTAGTTGACCATCATTCGAGTTGCGAAGCTTTCGTCTCCTTCCGCGGCTACCATAAGTACCCGGTCGTTGAAATCCGATGGTTGACCTCTCCCTGGCTTATCATCTAAGCTAGTGTTGCCAGATTTGAAACGGACAAACCATTCCCTGCATCGACTTTCGCTGATTGTGCCCTCACCACTAGCTCGATAAGATTGCAAAATGGATTGCGCTATTTCCCATCCTTTCTCAGAATGATAAAATATACACTGAAGTGCCCCCCCCCCCAAAAAAAACTGCCCAGGGTAACCAACTCCGGGGGGTCCCCCCCCCCCCCCCAAGCACGAAGAAATGCCGCAGTACTTTGTGGCATGGAGTAAACTGATTTGTTAAGATTTTCTGTGGACAGTTCACACCATGATTCTTGCATGGCTGTCCACAATTCCATGGGAGTGTGAGGTGGTGGATATCTTCTAAGGACAGCACATTGCAAAACATCCCAGATATGATCGGTAATTTTCATGTCAGGAGAATTAGGTGCTCAAGAGAGGGAAAGAAATTCAGATGTTTGCTACTCAAGCCACTCGGTAGCTACTGTAGACCTGTAGGGTAGTGCATTATCCTGTTGTAATTGTCCATGTCAGTCAGAATGACACAAAACATGAATGCATGCAGAGAGTAGGATAGGATGTTAAAGTACTGCTGACCTGTCATGGTCGAGTTTACACACATCAAAGGTCCCATTGCATGCTAACTGCACACGCCCTTTAACCTCACAGAGCCTCCACCAGCTTGAACAGTTCGTTGTAAGCATGAGGGATCCATGGTTTCATTGGTTTTTCCCCACAACTGTATACAGCCATCCGCCCGATACACTTGGAAATGTGTCTCCTTAGACCAGACAAAGTTTTTTTTCGATCATTAAGAGTCCAAGGGTGAGCCCAGGTAAGGTGCAGAGCCTTGTGCCACTGAATCACCAATGGTACAGGAGATGGTTTGCGGCTGTGAAAACACATATAAATTTGGTTACGTTGCATAGTGCGTACACTGACATTTGATGATGGGCCTGCATTCAAGTCCGCAGCAAATTGAGTAATTTTTATTAAAATATAGCATGTCAAAGAAACGCCTGATAATTATGCACCAACCCAATAACAAAAATGCATTGTACTGTTTAGATTGTAATGTCCTTAAAATTGTGTATTGTTTGTCTCTTAAGATTATTTTATGAAAAAATTACCTTTTATAATTATTTCATAAATACAATTCTTATGCAATTATCAATTTTAATATAATTTTATAAAAATTATCAATTTTAAATTTAAAAAATATTATAATTATCATTACTATATCAAAATTACAATTCATTAACATTATTATAAAAGGATATATTCATCGGCATTATTAATAAATTATGTATTACTTCTTAATTTTACCGTAGATTCAAAATAAATCCTTACCATCATCTTTTACTTTACAAATTGTTTTATCTTGCTGTTCTTTTCTCTCTATCTCTCTCTCTCTTTTTAAATTTAATTTTTCTGAATTGAAGTTTTTTTTGATGAATTGAATTTTTATTGAAGTTCCATCAAATTTAAATTAATCGAGATTTACTCTAAAGAGAAGACTAAATTTTGTGATGCTCCTTAATGTTCAATTTTTTTTAATGTTTAATAAATTCCTTAATGCCTATATTAATCGTGATGATTTTGTTGTACTATAAAATTAATCATAAACCAGCCATTTCATGTGGGTTTGATTTGTTTTCCTTGCAGATAATTAATTATACAATACATGCTCCTATGTAGAATAAACCAGATTTGTTTGTACATATGTAAGATGGAACCAGTAGAAACCTTGCGTATCCGAGAGCATTTCAATGACATAAAAGTTGATTAAAACATAATGACGATTTAATTAATCAAACAGCTAAATACAATAGTTGATCCCAAGCTTTTAGTTTTGTTAACTTCATATGTAAATATAATCATGTCCATTAATAAAAAAAGCATTTCCGGATTCAGTCAGTAATCTACATAAATGATTGAAGTATGAATTGTTTCTTATTCTATAAAGAATAAATATTCTTTAAATTTTGCTAACAAATAAGCATTCAACGAGGAAGACTGAAATGAAAATTTCATTCAAGACAATTAACTATATAGTTTCTTATTTTTAATAATTAACAAAAATTGTATCCATCCCACTAGCGTACTCAAACGAAATGGCGCTGAAGGTTCTTTTAATAAATTGAATTTAAAATAGGAAATTATGAGAAAAAGAAAGACTAAAATAAGATTTCTTATATTAAAATAAATCGTTTCAATTTGATTATTATAAAGAAAATTCCTGTTACTTAAAATGTGCTTGTTTGCTTGTAATGATGTATGTCGATTTAATTTCTCATCTTAATTGACTGAAATTAATAATTTTTTTTAAATATGAATGCATTCGAAATTACTTTCCTGGTCAGTTTATCATTGCAACAGAGGCATCCAAAAATCACCTGCTCACTTTAATTGCTTGTTTTTCTTCCAAACAAAAATTTATGTTTCCAGTCCATCCTGTCAATTCCATTTTTACTGCTGAAAGTTTAGCCATTGCTGAAGCATTAGATGTTCTTGTAGTCCCAGGAAAAGATTGTTTGATTCTTACAGACAGTTACTCAGCCCTCACATCATTGAAGAATATTACTCCGCAATCGCCCCAAATTATCCAACGTATAGCTTTTAAACTTGAAACTCTAAACAAACTAAACCAAAAAATATCCTTTCTGTGGGTACCTGGTCATTCAAATATAATCTGGAACGAGCTTGCAGACCGCTTAGCCAAAGAAGTTACAGACAATACACCATGGACTGAATGGATCTCTCCTGAAGATATAATTTCGAACCTGAAGAAAGCATCGCATCAGATCACAATCAACAATTATGGAAATAGTAAATATTTCCTCTCGCTGGGAGACATCCCTAGCATTGCAGCATTATCTCCCTGGTCAAAAAATCGAAGGGAAGATGTTTTGGTCAGTAATCAATAAAACCATTATAACGCCAGGACTGTTAAGTCGTCTTAACCTACATTGTGATTCCCTTTGTCATGACTGTAAAAGCATCAATGATATTGAACACATACTTCTCTCGTGCAAAAAATATACGTACTATAGAGATAAATTGTAGACTTTTCTCCAGTTAAATAAACAAGATATCTCCTTCAAAAACGTGTTGTGCAAAATAACTGCTAAAAAGACCAATCTACAAACTTCTCTTCAAGTGATGGAGCACTTCAACATCTACTAAGACCACATCCAGTTTGCGACCTTGCTTTGTGACTCGTCCCTTTTCCACCAACCGCTCTGTGTTGCGGGAATGCTCCATCTTCTATCACATCTTCTCTTCACTGGAAATCCAGAATATGTACTAAAGTGCACCAGTGGAACTGCTTTTAACTGTTAACTGATTGAAACTCCAATTTGTTTTTTTGTGCGTGTGTTCTCTTGTTTATTGACAAGATTTTTTAGATCTTAACTTCTGGAAACCGGGGATAACAGCCATTGTAGCTATAAATACCAATACCTTATATCTTTCATTTCTGAGCTAAAAATCGCTACGTTCTTTTGCCATGATGTAAAATCCTATTTTAAGTTCTCACAGACAATATTATACTAAATTACTGAAACTAAATGTTTGCTTTAATTCAAGAACAATCGTGTAAAATTATTAATAAATTACGGGAAAAAACATTATCTTTTACAGTCTTTTAATTTTTTTCAACGAGTGCTATTTTTGCCGTTTAAACGTTTGCTTTAATTCAAGAACAATCGTTTAAAATTATTTGAAAAAAAAAACCATATCTTTTGCAGTTTTTAAAAATCTTTTCAACGAGTGCTATTTTTTGTCATTTAAATGTTTGCTTTAATTTATTAATCGTCGCTTAAAGTTATTAATTTATTTTGAAAAAGAAACATTTTTTTTTGCAGTTTTTAAAGATCTTTTAGCTTAGTGTTATTTTTGTTGTCTAAATGTTTGCTTTAATTTATCAATCATTGCTTAAAAATTATTAATAAATTAGGAAAACCCCTAATCTTTTTCAGTTTTTAAGAATCTTTTCGGCGAGTGTTATTTTCAAAGAAGCTATGAGATTTAATATATATATATATATATTTGGTCCAATTGATTATCTTGGACCAAATATAATTTAAAGATAATACTGTTTACTATCTGCTCAGTTTACATGAGGAATAAGAAATTAAAGTTACAATTCCGAGAAAAAGCTGTGCACACTTAGAAAACTGATAACTCGGACAGCTATTTTTTAAATGGAATTTTGGAGCCTTGGAATTTCACACTGCTCATGGACTCATTAAATAAAGTAAGTCTAATGGTTATATTTAATAAATAATATGGTTTCAATGTCTCTCACAAGTTGATACTTAAAGATACTTTTTGGGAGGAAATGTGAGCATCAAAGTATGCATAAGGATTTAACAGAATTTAAGAGCAAGCAATAATCAATGTGAATCAATTGTTTGGCAGAAACACATTGTAATAGAAGAAAATCGACTGTAGACATTTTCATTTGCAATCAAACATTTGACCAATTTACATATGTAGTTAAGTTCCGAAATGAGACAAATTCAAATGTCCTCCTCCCATTACCTTTATGTTTCAATCTTTGATGGCTGCGGAAATGTATGATTTGTGCGTCATCGGTGCAGGAATGTTTGGAAGTGCGGCCGCAAGGCACGCGTCAGCCAATCCGAGCATCAAAGTGTGCTTGGTAGGACCCTCTGAACCAACGGTAAGATGGCAACTTTGCGCGACTTTGTTTAGCTTAAATTTATTTCATGCTTAAAAACATGGAACATGTTTTTCTATCACACCAAAGCTTTCTAATTTATCCCATTACTTGATAATAGTACACAGCTTTAACATTTTCAGAAAGTCAATTTTAACACTAGATTTACGTACGTTTCTTATATACCTAACTCTAAGAACACGCGTCAATTTGACGCATGAACGAATGCTCCTCACAAATACTGACTGTGTTTTGCAAAATTTTATTTCCTCCTCTAGACATCTTCAGATGTTAAGGAAGGGCTTTTTTGTAAAAATAGTATAAAATTGAGGTACACAATAATATTAATAATTCGAAAATTATTCTAGTATTTTATTTTTCAATTCTCGAACTAAGCAACTGAAACCTTCAAAATCTCTTCGCACTCTGACGTCATTTGACATTCTGCACTTGTTATTTCTATTGTTGCTTATCGGCAACAGTTGTTTTGTCGCTTGTTTCATTTGGGATAACGATATCGAATAACGGATCGAAGTATTGTCGATACATTCCTATTTGTTATTGATGTGATGCTTGCATATTTATTCAAAATTTTGTGTAAATTACGATCGCGTCCAATTGACGCATATCCGTAGAGATAGGTATAGCACAAAGAGAATCTCAAACTTTTGAAGAAAATAGACTCCAATATATATTTACCTCGATCAATGGATAAAAGTCATTACAAGAGATAAAATAAAAATGCAAACGGGTTTTGCAATTTTCCTTATTAAATTTGAAATCCCATAAACCTAGGGTTAATTGATCACCTTCTTCTCCATTCGAGTGACAATAATCTGGCCTTCCCGAGGATTCTATTCCATGCCGTCCTTTTCTTGCAAAGGTTTTTGAAAGGTCGCCAACGATCGCCAGCCTTTTCCTGCCAATGTTTTTTTTTGTCACTGTAATAATTTTGGGTACTTACGTATTATACCGTCCAACTTTATTGCCAACTTTGAAGTCGTCGCCATTGAGTAGCTAAACCGTCAATTATTGCAATCCAGCAATGGTGTAATCCGTTGATCCTTATCGCCAAATTTAAATCTGTCAACAACGAGTTACTAAACCTTTGCCGATCGTGGACAAATACGGTATAATACGTAAGTGCCTAATTTTCAAGTCCTTTTCCAACCAGTCAGTCCACCTTATGATTGATCTTCCAATTTTTAGCTATAAAATGGCTAAACAAAAGAGATTTTTTTAAAGGGCTCGATTATCATTCAATCTTATTAAGTGTCCCGCCCATTTAAAGTCTTGTGTATCTATAAATTTAATAATATTTGGAGTTTTTAATTCTTCGTAAATTTACAAGTTGGTTCCTATTCAATAATTATCGATTATCTTTTTCTGCTATTGCTCATGTTGCAGCAATATGTGTAAAAACAGACAAAATCAAAATTTTGAAAAAACGCAACAATAACTACTTAATTTAATTAATTTTTTTATCTATGCAAATAGCGCCATTTGATACTAAATTTCAAGGAAAAATTGATTTAATTTTATTTACAAAATATACTGGGCTATTCAGAAAAAGAGCACATTTAAAACATTTATTTCTGAATGAGCAACAATAAGTAGAGACAAATAACGATTCACTGCCCGATAGGGGAAAGTTCAAAACATTTAACACGAGTTTAATTTGCTATGAGACAAGCGTTAATTTCTTACCACACATGAACTAAATGAGTTTTTGTATCTACTGTAAATTTGTTTATAACGAAGCAGTTTGTGATTTAATTCCTTAATAAGAAAATTTGACCTGGAAGATCGTCTTAAGCTCACTTCCTCAGTGAGCTTGTCCATGGGAAGTGTTTCATAATAAACAACAGAAAACATGATTTTTCTACCATATACTACTTTATTTCTGTACCATGCCTATACTGTTATTATATCTCTATGGTAATTTTTGAAAGTAATTCGGATACGTTTAATATTTTAAGCTAATGTGCGAGGGTAGCCAGTGCTTTATATGTTGCATGTCCAAACATTTTGAGGGAATTTTTTACTCCAATTATAAGTCCCTTTATGACGAAGTGGTCTTTCAATGAACTTTTAACGAAATGCAAACAGTATTTCAATAATGCTGTAATAATTATTATTATGCTGCATCATATAAAGTGAATTTTTCTGAAGCGTAACCATTTTCTAATAAACGAACAAAATAAAATAAGCGTTCAAAATAAAAATAATCTATAATAATTACTAAATTAAGGAAAGTTTTTTTTTTCTAAAAAAAAGACTATTTCAATTTATAATTCTTTTTAGTAAATTGAGTTGAATAAATATATTTTTAAATAGCTAGCATTCATATTTATATTGTCTGGGTCATTAATAAAATCATACTTATACGATAGCATTTTAAAGCATAATTTTTAAAAAATTTCAAAAAAAAAAGGAAAAACACAGCAGAATGAAAAAGTTAAAATCAAAAAGTGTAAAGTGAAGAATGAAATTTAAGAAGTAGTGAAGTAGAAGTAGTAGAAGAATGAAATTTAATAAGTGAAAGAATGAAATTTACATAAACAAGGAGAATTAAATGAATAAAACATTATAATTATCACGAATGGAAAGATATGATAGTTTAAACAGCAACGCTGAAATTCAATTTAATTATGAGTTTGGGATGGGATAGCCTGGTTGGTAGAGTGTTGGACTCGTACTCCTTAGGTTATGAGTTCGAAACTCACCGGCCAAAAGATAACCCGAGTGTGTGGAGTCTGGTTCTCGTAAAATCTGTTCGTGGTCGCAAAGTCCTCCATATCGAGAGTAATACCACTGGGGGTACTGGATCAGAGGTGATCGTCCTCTGTTTCGAATCTAAATTACGATCTGAGATGAATGAATGAATGAATCTGCATTAATGAAGTCCGCCCCCTAAAACGGTTGTGGCATGTGTGTAGCTAAGTCGTAGTCTTGGCCTTAGATGGCGCTACTTGTAAAATAAGAGACTCATATATCCGGCTTAAAATATGCCGATGTATCGGTGGAGCTTGTCCATAGCAAGTGCCCTAAGTAACCACAACAACAATTATGAGTTTGATTCTAAATAATTCCGATTTGATTCTTACTTAAATATGAATCTTGATTCTGACAGTTTTGGAAAGTATTTGTTTTAACAAATAAATAGTTTTTTTTTTAAATTCTTTTGTGAGGAACGATTTTAATATATTGATTAAAAGAGAACTGAGATTTCTATACTTTATATAAATTTATGATATTCGATATTTACGATTAAACGATAGTAATTTTTTAATTAAAGCTGCTTCGTTTAATTTAGAAGAAACCGATGAATTTCACGAAATAAAAAAACCTAATCATGATTTCGGAAACGAATCAGCACCTGTAGTTTGCGTTATTTTACTATATATAAATACTTCACTCTTTGATAATTAAATTGAAATCGTGTCTTTCAGCCCGACGAATTTCAAAAACGAGAAATCTTTGGAGCCCACTATGACGAAGGTCGGATCACTCGCGTTCTGGACGAGGCGCCTGCGTGTCAAATTCTTTCACAGCACTCCATAAGCAGGTACAGAGAGCTGGAAAAATTATCAGGTAACTCATCATTTTTTTTGCTTATCTTATTTATTTTATAAAAATTAATAGTTTGCATGGTTATTATAAAATTGATTATACACACTGAAAGCTGCTGGCAATCTTTGACTAACGCTGTTATATTTATCTACTGTTTCATGTTTCATTTCATTTCGAAGTACCACAGACATCGTAGATTTGATCCGAGGTATTAAGACTAGATCAACATATAAATAGATAACTCACAACCCTAATCTATTGTCTCTCTTTCTGCATGTGGACATTTGACCCATGGTGGTTGATCTAATATACATTAAGCACATGTATGTAGTGATTACTGATTAGGATCTAACGCAAAAATGAATATTATCACTAAGAAGGACGCACATTTAGAAGGAATCAAGTGTCTATTCCAAAGTTTCTGACTTCAGTCTGACGCAACGTATTTTTAGAAGAGGAATTTACATTTCACTCTTGAATTTCCAGTTTAACAGATTGCGCATGAGTCAGTAAACTCAGCAAATCTAAAATTAAATAAAGCAGCGAATAATACCTTGTACAATTACCTGTACCACCTGTACCAACTATCAGCGAATAAAACGTTGTTTCAGCTTCAAAAATTATTTATACAGTTAATAGTTTTAATAAAGATAGAAAGCATAAAAATCTAGTTAACATCATCAGCCCCGGATTTTAATCACATTTTCTTAGTTTTTTAAGCACGATTCTGTACAAAACAACTTAAAACGAAACAGAATTTAGTAATCGAGAATTTTGAAAGAGTTTCTTTTTCTGTTTCTGAAACATTTAATCATTCTTCACGAGTGGGATTTTATTAATAAATTCAAACTCTGATCCATTGTTTTTTTTTTAAATTTCCTATATGAAGTGCTTTTACATATCTTATAGTTTGCATAGAAGCTGAATTTTTTTCCTATAATTTTCTTTCCGTAGGAATACACTTTTATAAGCCCGTTGGCTGTCTCTTCTCTGGACCTAAAAATGGGGCCTTCATCCAAGGATGCCTCAGGAGTGGCGCTGTGGACAAAGTGCCTCTGGTGCAGATGACCGGAAATTCAGAGACATTCAGAAAGAGGTGAATATTGGTAAAAAATACAATAGTTTCATGATAAATCAAATATTTCTATTTATCATTTCATGCATATGGATATATTGTGACTCTATTTAGGATATTTAAGGATTTTTCTTTTGCTAACAATTTGAAATTGCTCAACGACAGCACTCTACCTAGTAATAGATAGTATTTTCACGTGTTTTTGATGCCCTGTTAAGTTTCAACAACATGTTACAGTAGTGTTCAGCGGTAATTGTTCCTTTTCATTCCGATCTGTTTGCGAGAAGCGGTTCTTCGTCAGAAAAGAAAATGAGCATAGTTTTTCCACTGTCATGGCGGAGGGACTGTTTTGGAACTTGAAGAATCGGGATGTTGCCACTTCATGCTTTGGAGAAAAATGCATTAATTTACTGAGTTTTGGCACAACGTCCAAACGGCTGTTTCTTTTTGGCATACTCTATAGACGTTCTGTTTATTTTATTATTTATTCTCAAGTAATTATAAAATAAGTACAGCGATATATAGTTGTAGTATTAATTCATGCAATGATTGTTATGAATTGAGAAATAATGCTTGGTTTAAACACTTAAATGTTTTATTTTCTTTAGTATCTAATAAGATGATATCTTCTATTTTGGGAATGCTTTATTTTCCTTCAAATGTAAATCCTTTGAAAACGTGACTTATCTATGCAATCGAAATTACTTTAATGTTGATTTATAATCATTATGAATGGTTTATTTGTGCATACAACTATCAAAATTCTATAAATCGATGCACGTATGGCATATGGGCAAAGCATTTAAGTGGTTAACAGAACAGAATTGTTATCATGTGAGAACATGATGTTGGTTAGTTTAGAATATCACTGAAATTTACGGGGAAAATATTTTTACCGGCTTTTACCAGTATTGCTTTATTATTACATATGCTTCTTTGACAATAGATGAATTTTTAAAAGGCAGACGAAAAACTATGACATCATATCTGTTATTTCATCTCAAAAATGACAGATAGAGAAGTCTCATGATTGTTTCAAACCTGTTTTAATTGTATAATGACTTAAAATAATAATGATCTCACATGATAATTTGAAATTTACAATCAAAGATTTCATTTTCTTTCTTTATTTTTTTTCATTTGCTGCCGCTTTAGTCATGCAAGGAGTGGATGCAACAACATATTATTAAGTCTGAAAAATCTAGTACCCTAGCAATCATTGTACTAAATGACTTTATTGGAAGTATTTTACGACCCAGAAAAGAAGATACTTTGTACAGTTATCTTTCAACTACTTCCAAACAATAATAGTTTTTTTTAAATTCGATTGTACATATAGTTTTTTTTTTGCAGTATTTGCAGGTCAGCAGGGGAAAAAAGAAATGTTGAGTTGAAATGTACTTTATTAATTGGCTATAAGTGATATGCTAATCTTGTGAGATTATGGGTTATTCTTTTAACAGCATAAATTTTTTTTTGCTTTAATGACCTTTCCAGATATCCTTACTTGAGGTTAAAAGACGGAGAAATCGCTCTGTTGGATGACTCCGGAGCTGGCCACATCAGTCCCAGGTGTTTTGTAGCAGCTCAAAAGAAAGTGGCTCGTCTGCAGGGTTGCCATATCATAGACAGTGTCGTTTGCGGCACGGAAACGCAAAGTGATGGAATTCACGTGGTATTTCTTTTTCTTTTTTATTTATATCTGTAAATGATTTTTGAAAAGTTTATTTAAAAATGTTTCAATTTCTTTTAAAAAATAAAGCACGATCTGTGTGTATGATTGTTTTTCAAAAGCTTTTATCTCAATTGTAACATAATTTTATCCAAAAATTTAACCAAATAAAAATTTTTAACTTCAAATTCCTTACAGTGAATAATTTGGGAGCTTATTATTCGATGTTTAAAGCCTATTTGAAAAATTCCAGAATTTTCTATTGTGTAGTTGCGTTGTCTATCATTAATTAAAACCTTTGATACAATGTTTGAAAAATAAGAGACGTATTCTAAAAGTATTTTTAAACTATTAATGCTGAGGAAGCTTTTATTTAACATAATAAAGAATGACTTTACATTGTTTCAGTTCAAAAACATGTAAGTTGAAATCTCGATTCATCATAAAATATCAGTTATGTTAAACACCGTATCTATGCGTTGAAATTATGTCATTACTTAGTTTTATTTAATTATCGAAGAAGGAAAATCTTTTGTCTGTTCAATCGTTTTTTAAATACATATCAATTTTAATAGATATAATTACAATGTATTGTATAAAATAACCATCTTAGAAATCTTAAATTAAACAAAATCTACAGAAATTTTTTTAAAAGAAAAAAAAAATGTAGTATTAACTGAATTTTTGATATTTAGTCAAATATATATTAAAAGATAATCGTAGATTAGTTAAGAACACAGATTCAATGAGCTGGATTTTGGCAAAAATAGTACCAATATTTCAAGTTAGTTGTAATATTCCACTTCAGAATCAAGTTTCCTGCATCCATGTAATAGTATACGGCTAATTAATTAAAAAAATGGATTGCACTCTAAAGAGAAGTAGAAATTAAAAAAAAACATGCCCACAAACTAATCAATATTGTATACTTTCTTCCGAAATTCCAAGAATCCTTCTTTTTGAATAAATGAAATTCGATGCAATTACTTATTTATGTACGGCGCCTTCAAGTCGTCACCACAAATTTAATTCTCGTGCCTTTCTTTTATTTTTGTCTTTTATTGCTTTGAATAAAATTGGACTTCTGGACTTCTTAAATCTCATTTTTCTTGAAATTACACCCTAACAGCATGCTAGTTCAAAGCCTACTGTACGCTCACACTCTTTATATATATATATATATATATATATATATATATATATATATATATATATATATATAGTTCAGATTTTCCATCGTTAATAAAATACTTTCTATTCATCCAATCAAGTTCAAGTAAATTCTTTTAAACTTGAAGTGGATAGCATTTGATGTTAATGCGGTTATTTCGAATATTAATTCATTTATTTTTTATTTATTAATAAAAAAACTAACTTTCGCGTCTTTATAGTAGTTCTTTATATTAGTTGTAATTGTTAGGTCGAGATAGCGTAGTTAGTAGGGTGTTGGATTCGTATCCCTTGTGCTGCGAGATCGAACCTGGTCGCAAAGTTCTTCATGTCGAGAGTTATACACTGGTGATATTGAATCAAAGGCGATTGTTATTCGGGTGCTCAGGGGTCCATGCCCTCAGAGGCTACTGCACCCCTCCTTCCGTTGTAAAGTGGAACAAGATAACAAATATTGTAATTATTTAATAAAAAGTTATTAAAATAAAATCTTTCTTCACCTCCTTAATTTTTCCTAATATTCAAAGTAAGAATTGATTTAAAAAATTATTTTTTTTTATATTACTTGTTCTACTTGCAACTCAAATTTAAAACGAAGGCGAAAGGGAAAATCAAAGCTTAAAGCATTGGTGAAGACAATTAGTGTCTTCACCAATATATTGAAACTGGATGCCATATAGCAACATTTTTTTTGAATATTTGAAAAAAAATTCCCCATTAGCTTTCTAGAACATGAAGTACACAGATTAATCCACTTTCGAATCGTCAATCAAATTCTATGAAGTTGAATCAATTGATTGTTTCAATATCTGCTATCTGCTCTTAGATGTGGTTATTTCATGGCCCAATATGCTATCTAAGATTGGAAGCATTGGTCACTCGGCCTGCCTAAAAATTCCTATGTTTGGAAGTGTAAGAATTGAAGAGGAACTCTTGTAAAGTACAAAATTGCTGAAATAAACGTTTAAAAATAATTAATATGCTTGATCCTTTTCTTAAATGGAAAGTTACTACAGAAGATGCCTTAAAAATTAGAAAAAAAATCAATTTATTGAAGTTGCTCTTTTTCTTTACAATTCTTCAAAATGTGCATAAACGACATTTCTTCCAACTATATTCTCTTGCATCCTTTCCATTTAACAACTGCTTGCATCACGGGTTTTTTCTTCCAACTCAGGTTAAAACAGAGTCGAAAGGAGAAATCAAAGCTAAGCGACTGCTGATAGCGACAGGAGGATTTGTTAATTTGAAGAACATGAGCGTTCTGAAACCACTTGTAGTGAAACGTTTGAAAGAAACTGTGGTGTTGCTTAAACTTCCAGAAGATGAAGCTAAAAGATTAAGGTACTATTTAAGTTATGAAAGTTAACCACTTGAAAAACGAATTTATTTAACTTTATAATTAGATAACTCATTATATTTTAGTAATTTGTTGTTAATTTGATTTTTTAAAAATAATATAGGGAGCTTTTGGGATACCAAATCGTTTCATATTGATTTTTTCGTATTTAAATACTCAATTCTGTGGTTTAATTGCAGACTTGAAAATAAAAATTCAGCAATTCGATGCGCGTGTCAGACACGTCATTGTATGCGAAGTGGTTAAACTGAAACAGAAAATTAATCTAAACATTTAAAAAAAATAAAAAGGCCAAAAGGTTTCATTCAATTTATCAAAAGTATTTGGTACTTAGTAGGTATGCTAATGTTTGTGTCATTGTTAATGTTGCAATAGTTGAAAGTAAGAAGTAAGGAATATCAAATTATTAATTATATCAAATTAAGTTCACTGTTACTTGAATATTCTATAAGGCGTTGCATGTGTGGTATAAGTTCACGAATATGATGCAACTTGAACATAAAATTATATTCTAGCATTCGCAACATTCTTACAGATCCTTTGAGAAAAAATTCGTAATTATTTTTAAAGTCGATGAAGTTACGATTATAAAGTATACAAAAAGTCATTGAAGAATCAACATAAGTTGGGTATTATAAGAGTGACTAATTATAACTGAAAAAAAGTCGATACAAAAGTATATTCTCACGATTATTTTTGATGCAATATTAATTAATTAAAAGTGAGAAACCTAATAACGGGTTTACACTCGGCCAGTTATAAGACGGCAAGTTGGCAGCGCATGCGCAGTAAGAAAAAATACAATACAGAGGCTTGCAGTTGTCCCGCCCGGACAATTACTTGTCATCAACCAATCAGCATTTTTCAGTTATTCCACATATGCGCTGCCAACTTGTCGTCTTATGACTGGCATAATGGTAAAGTAGTTGAGCCATCTGAATGTGACGTCACTTCACAAAAACGCTGAACAGTTTGTTTGCGAATTTGATTTGGTTTTTCTTCTTTTCGGTATTAACAAACCGAGTGACTTCGGAAGAATGCATAGAATTGGGCATCCTATGCGCTTCGCTTTCAATCCATCAACGCTTAGAGTGGCCACATTATAAAAAATGAGAACTAAAACAATGGAAATAAGATGAAGGCTATAACTAGACATCTAGAAAATTAGAGGTGCATGAAAAGGAGGTATTAGGTTAGATTACGTCATCTGTGCCGGCTTCCTGGCATAAGGGTAGCACGTCTTCCCAGTGATCTGGACGTCCCTGGCTCGCGCAGGGTTATTCTTCTGTTTTCTATCTGTAAGGTATATGAATGTAAAAAAGGGGCTGTGCAAGCGAATTTGATGAGTGAGTAGCAAAAGTCGTACTCATGGCCCTAGTTGGCCAAATCAAGAGACGCTCATTAGGCTTAAACCGCTGACTACATCTACGAGCTTGCCCATGGCAAGTGCCATAAGAAACAGCAACAATAGCGTCATCTGTTTTAGGCGATCCTTAGATTCTTTATATAATAAGTCTAATACGGCGATTTTTGCAGATGATCATTGTGTGTTACATATTCGAGTTTTCGAAAATCTAATACATTATGAACAAGCATTTGCTTAGTTTTTTCTCGAAGCGACTAGATTTCATTTATCTATTTCAAAGATTTTTTGAGTTATCTGTGTAACATACACGCAGATATATATATTTTTAAAAAAATGTGTTATAAAGATCTAAAAAGTGGGAATTCGTCAAAATTTCGTGTTAGAATATTTTGATGATTAAAATACTTTCTCTATACTTTGTATATGAAAAAGTGAAAGTTTTGAGCCGCGGCTAGTACTACTTGTTCGATGGCTCATCTTGGTGGTATAAATCGATGACATTGCTTAGAAAATATCGCAATTTAGAATGTAATAGATTCTTTAAATCATATGAAGCTTTGATGAGCTCCGAAGTTTCATTTCAGCAAATTTTCAATGCTCTTGTTAACAGGGCACAGAAAGAAGGCTTAGGGCAATGTATAACGTTAAGAATTTCAACCTATCATTAAATTTACATAAATGAAAATGTTATTAATAGAATGGATATCTTCTGTATAAGGGACATTTTCATAAATTTCGAATAATAAAGAGAAAAATAAAAAAGAATAAATAAAAATGTATATAAAAACTGGTTTTTTTGTGTAAGTTGTGTAAGATTCATAAACGGAAAAAAGAATGTAATGTTATATCCTACTTGTCGACTTAATAAAAGATTAAAAATTTGCTAGATTATGTTGGTAGGATTCTGCAAATTTAACCATTTAACTGTTTTATTTTCTTTACTATCTAGTAAGATGGCACTTTATTTTAGGAATAATTTCTTAATTTGTTTCAAATGGAAATCCATTGAATACATGACTTATCTATGCATTAGAAGTAATTTTCATAGTAAATTATAGTAATTATGAATGGTTTATTTTCAGCTTACAGCTATTAAAATTCAATAAATCGATGCACGTCCGGAGAACGGGGTAAAACTGTTAAATGGTTAATAAAACATTATCTTTTTAATAATAAATGCAGCATTGCAGTTGCTGAGATTATTTTCTAAGGACATGTATTAGAATATTTTTGGAATCCTGCCATTGGAAGTCACGCGTCATTGCAGATTCTCTGCCTTTTTTTTGGGTGCAGGTATCGATTCAAGTAAAGAATAAATACAGAAAACTTAATCTTTTGTGTACAAAATGTCTCAAAAATAAATAAAATAAAATAAAACAGCAGCAGTGCAATCGATCATTGGATTTACTAAAAGAAAGATAGTGAAGCAATGCAAGAAGAATCTCCTTAGAAATGGGTCCGATGGATCATATAGAAAATAAGTAAATGAAAATGGCAAGTAAATCATAATAAAGAAATGTAAATTAATATGCATAAGAATGTCTAAGAACTGCTGGCGATGACGCTACAAAAATCATTGCAGAGAATTTAAAACTCAAAATAATATATAAAGATGAAAATAAAATATGAAAAGATTGGTAAGAAAAAGACATTAAACAAATTAGGAATCTTCAAAGAAATTTTGTAAAAGTGAAGAACTATTACTTTGTATAATATTAACTTACCTTTTTACATTCATATAGTGACAAAAGATTGTATTAATGTTCTGCTAATTAATATATAGAAGCATATTGAATGCAAGCACTGTAACTATAACTGAAAAATAAAATAATAAGAATATGGGGATTACTGATGACCAAGCAATAAGTCCAGAGGATATTTAGAATTTAATGAATGGTAATAAAATTATATTGATGAACGAATGATGAGGGCTAATTTACAAGATGGAGTGTGTAATCAAGTTAGACGCCAATATGCAAGTTCGTCTTTTAACAATACGTCTAGAGATTAACTGTAGGTCGATTCTGTTTCCTCCACCAGAGGCAGGGGCATACAGGGCAGTTGCCCCGGGCCCTCACATAAGTGAGAGCCCCCAAATCGACTAGAAACTTTATTTTGCGTTTCCTTCTTTAATGAATGGTCTTCATTATTAAAGTAGTAAAAAGAGGGGCCCCAACTAGGCTAAGTCAGACCCTGACCAGAGGTACTTCTTAGTGGCAGGAAGTGAAGTCAGAGACGTTGTTCAATGTCAGGAAGTGAAATACATAGCACCACAATAATATATATA
>JAOUZG010027273.1:498930-536950 GCA_026289955.1 Argiope argentata | reverse complement strand
GGCAAAACAACGTTTGCCGGGTCAGCTAGTATATATATATATATATATATTCTTTTGCAAACAATAGTAGTGCATATGTTGTGATGTTGAAAAATTATAACTAGAGGCACGGTGTAAATGATCAATTTCCTTCATTTTGATTTATTTTTCTCTAGAATTTATTTTTAATGATTTTAATTGTGACATATACATGTTTAAAGACCTTCACGATCATATTCTTTCAGTTCCATGCCTTCCATGATATCCCTACGAAGTACCAATGGAGGGCACATAGGAGCTTACATTTTACCACCTATTAAATATCCTGATGGTAATCATATTATTTTTCATATAAAATAAAATTTTAAAATTAAATGAAAAAATATAAAAAAATTTTATATGGCGTAATAATTCAAACTATATTGTTGTTATTAAAGAGTTTCATCTTAAATACAATTTCAAAGAATCTTCATTAAAATGGGAAAGCAAAACTGATATGACAAAAAAAGTGTATTAAGATTAGAGTAATGAATTGAAAGTTTTTCTATGTAATAGATACCTCAACATCCATTCATGGAAACTTGTACTTAGAAGACGTTGCTACTTCACTAAGTTTGTTAATTTTGTCAGTACTTTTCAAGCCGGATTTCTCGCACAGCGCGTCTTCCTCGTATTCTGGGTGTCCCGGGTTCGAGTCTCTGTTCGGGCATGATTGTTCTGTGCGCTATCCGTGAGATGTGTGACTGTGCCCTCTTGTAGAAAGGGGCTGTGCAAGCGATTGTGATGTGTAGCTAAGTCTTACTATTGGCCCTAGTTGGCCCTACTCAAATACAGGAGGCGCTCTTTTCGGCTTAAATCTGCTGCTGTATCAGCGGGGGGGGGGGCTTGTCCATGGCAAATGCCATCAGCGATAACAACAACAATAGCGCTTTTCACATCCAGCAGTAAAGGATAGGTCTCATTTGGTCACTTTGTTTTGTGTAGAACATCTTAGATGTTGCAAACACCCAATATAAAACACCTGCGGTGTCACTTTATTTATAATAAGTCCATATTCCAGATGGTTGGAACTAATCGGCAGTAGCACAGCATATTTATATTGTTAATTTCTAACAAAACTCATTAACAAACCAGTTTCTTACTATCAACTGATTCTTCTCAGCAGCTATTTCTTATTATTTAACTGGTATTTCAGAATATCAGTTAAACTCTTAAAACTGATTTAAAACAAAACTGATTAAATGCATGTAATTAATAAATTAATTACAGATTAGTAACATTTCCAGTTTTTTTAAAGATAATATCTTGAAGTCTCAATTTTTTTATTAAAAATATTTTCATAAATTTTTAAAATCGGATTTTAAATGTATATATTTAAAGTATATATTTCGATCGTAGGACAATATTACTTAAAATTCGGGAAGTCTCACACGAACGAGGACAACGACGAACTGAAAACTTTAGAAGAAGTGAGAGAGTGGTACTTATCCGATGGTGATAAAGAAATGGAGGAGACGCACGTAAAATTTGCAACTGAATTGATACCTGGTGAGAAAAGCTATTGTTTTAATATTGCTATTTTACTCTATCTCAGTGTTTTTACTCAAATGTTATTGATGTTATTGCAAGATAATTACTTTAGACCTGTTAATAATCTAGATAAATATTTTTCATTTAGAGGCGTTCAAGGATAAGATAAATGAACTGAAGTTTCCATATATATTAATTAAAGCTGCACATTAACTTGGCGACAATCGCGGATTTTGACGAACAAATAAAAAATAATTCACATTTGAGCCATAATAAGTGTTTATATCTTTTAAAGAACTATTTGATCTCTCTTATGTAATTTCAGTATATGCAGAGTTTATACGCCGTATACTTTATAAATAAAGGATATTTAACTCTGTAAATAGAGGAAATTTCCCCTTCGAAGTGGAATACTTTGCTTATTTTATACTGCAAAAATAATTAAACAAGTAATATAAAAAACAATTTTTAAAATCAATTCCTATTTTGGATATTAGGAAAAATTTTATTTTAGCTACTTTTCAATTACAATTTTTGTTCTCGTGTTGCGCTTCACAACGGAAGGAGGGGTGCAGTAGCTTCTGAGGGCATGGATCCCTGAACACTCGAATGACGATCACCTTTGACTCAGTACCTCTAGTGGTATAACTCCCAACATGGAGAACTTTACGACCAGGTTCCAACTCGCAGCACAAGGGGTATGAATCCAACGTCCTACCAACCTGGCTATCCTCACCTAACAGTTACAACTACTATAAAGAGCTATTACAAAGGCGAGAAAGTTAGTTTTCAATTAATTAATAAGTATTAATGAATTAATATTCGAAAAAACTGCATTAACATCGAGTGTCATCCACTAGAAGTTTAAATAAATTTACTTGAATTGATTGGATGAATAGAAAATATTTGATTAACGATTGAAAATTTGAACAAGATATATGTATATATATATATATATAGGAAGAGTGTGAGCTAATAGTAGGAATTGATATAAATAAATAAAAAATAAGATTGAATATCAGTAAAAGGGGACTGAATAGACTGCATTCGCCACATGACTTCGTCATAGCACTAATGATCCCCATTAAGAATTATTATCTTCTTTTCTAGGTCTGAAATACAGTGGTCTGAAAAAACATACTTGCGCCACCTGCAACACACCGTCCGGCCTACCTTATATTGACCGGATTTCCCCGACCGTTACCGTGGCAGTGGCTGGCAACGGAAAAGGAGCCAAATTCTCGGACGAGGTGGGCAGAATTGCCGCCAACTTGTGCCTCACTGGGAGATGGGATTCGGAGGTCTCACAGGGTCTTTTCGAGGCTGTTTTCCAGTGAAATCCTGACTTTGGAATAAACAAGAATAGTTATTTAAATCCACCTTACTTGCATGAGGATATTATTCGATTTTAAAGCGGAAGAAACTATGAACTTCCCATTCGAAGAGAATTTGAAGATACAGGAGAAAAAAAAATGATTTGTAATCACTAGATGATTTTTGAGATAATTCGATTAGTGTTTCTGTGTATAATAAAATGTATTACACAGTTATTCAATATATAATTATAGAAAGATTATTTAATTCTTTATAACTTTGTTGTTATACATTCAAAATGCAGAAAATCTGGTACAGAGTAGCTTATGCAAAATATTTGTACAACTTCAAGAAATAGAGGAAATAAAATATAGGGACTGCCTAAAAATAACCAAAGATGCAGGATGAAGACACTTGTTGGATATTAATCTTGAGCCTTTGATCTAAACTTTAATGTAGGCATTAAATTTTATAAAACCACCCTTCACTCCATTGGTTTTAGTAGAGTTTTGAAAACCCTATGAATGTACTTTTCGGTCACCATATTTTTTATGAAGGAAGAAAATTAAGGTGTTTATTGTGTTTGATCTCTAGTAGTACCACATTTCCTTGAATTAGACCATTAACTCGCCATTCATCGACTATTATAATAATTGCCATAAAGATTTAATTCAAAAATACTATTATGTATTATGGAGATGCATCAATAGAAAACAAGTCTTTTTTTATTTATAAAGAGCAGTGCAAGCCTAAATTTGGCAAACATACAATTGATGCCTGAAACTTTTATCAAAATTTATTGAGTTCGAAGATGATTGATTAATCCATAATATTAGTTTTCATGATCTGACTCCATGTAAGGTTTGGAAGCAATCGTTCTCCATTTTTATATCAAAAAATATCTTTATTCCACAACTAACATCGTCGCACGCCTTGTTGTTGAGAGCAACACTTCATGTTGTTCTCCGTGCTCTTTAAGATGTGGGAATACTGTCATGCTGCTCCTCAAAACCATTTTATGATTAATGGAGATGAAACACGCGTCGCACTTTGGCGCTTTCTCTCCGAGAGAATTAGGACGATTGCTACAAGTGCTGCCCTTTTCAGGTAACCCACCTTTACAGCCATTTTAGAACGGCGGCTCATTCATTCTCCTTCATCAGCTTTCTTCAATTTTTGTTTCAATTTCATCACACCTGCCTAAGATTCTTTCACTATTTGATGAAAATTCTGTATTCATTTTTCTTTGCATAACAAGTAATATAATTTTTTAAAGTCAATTCCTATTTAAATCAACAAAGAAAATTATTTTATCAATTTTTTATTAAATAATTACCATTAATATAAAAATTTATCAAAAAATTATTGGTTTTTATAAGAATTGAACTTGCATTCCTCAACTTCACATGAAAAATACCGAAATCCTTGCATTTTATTGATTGAGAGCTAGTGCCTGTTGATTTCAATTTCCATTACATACTGTTTAAACTCTAGTTAAAGTATTAAAAATTAGTTAAATTTAATGAATGAATTAATATTTGAAGAAACTGTATTAACATCAAATGTCCTCCTCTCCAAGTTTAAAAAAATTAACTTGAACTCGAGTGAATGAGTAAAAAGTATATTATTAACGATTGAAAATTTGAACAATGAATTAATAGTAGGGATTGGAAAAACGTCCATCAACATCTCAATATACACTTTCTTCAATATTCTACAATAGAAATGAGGTAGAAAGTATGCATTTATAACATTCACAGTATGGTTAGAAAAGTTATAAATTAGCATCTGCCGAGTAACTTTCCAATGCATGTTTTAATTTTAATGCAACTTTTAACTGTACTCGTATCTTATCAACACCTTTAGCTTTATTTACATCTTGTATATAAAGTGATATGCACATTTGTCTTGTATGGAAAGGAATGCTGATCTAAGTGGTAGTTAACATTGTGCCAAAGTGGTATTTAGAAATCACCCTAATTTTTCATACATTAATATAAAATTCGCGCTTTTGCGAATTAATTACAATTTATCATAGCAAGTGTCCACACATATACTGTTGAGATGTTAAAAAATGCATACTGTTACAATATCATCATATTTCATCGATGCTGGTCTACAATCTAAAGTGATATTCAATTCTTGACGATTGAATAAAAAAGGTGGAAAAAGAAATAAAGAGGAAAAATACGGCTACTTTAACAGTTATCTTTGAATTGCTTTTTCATATTATTAGGATTCTATTTTTGTCAGTAAAAAATGCTTAAGTGTGATCTAACTGTGCAAAACCGAGCAAATTACGCATTTAAATTGCTGTAAAGGGATAAGATAAGTGCTTGCTAAATCTTTATTTACAATATATATATATATATAATCTGAATGGAAATATAGAAGATATTTCAGTAGTTAGAAATACAAAATTCCAAAATAATTACAGAAATCTAATGAATGAATGCATTGCAGGTAAAAAAATAAATAAATAGTGATAATTTTATTCCAGGCTTGCTTCAAAAAGGCTTTTAGGTAACTCGGAAACCCACTTCCCACTTGTACATAACTCCGCCGCTATTCTTCCGATTTCATCAGCGATCATAGCTCCGCATCCGTTGCCAACCGCAGCTACTGAAATTGTTGGCGTGACGCGATCGACGTAAGGCAGGCCGGTAGAATTATGGCACGTTAAACAGGTCTTGCTGCCAACTTGCTCAAAATTCACATCTAAAAAAATAAAAAATTATTTTGTATTCGAAATAAACATTTTGGTCATAAACAAAAATATTAAGAAGAGAGATAAATAATTAGTATTTTTTTTACTCATTGAAAAG
Source organism: Argiope argentata (assembly GCA_026289955.1). Lineage (NCBI taxonomy): Eukaryota > Metazoa > Arthropoda > Arachnida > Araneae > Araneidae > Argiope > Argiope argentata. The sequence continues at coordinate 531,302 of JAOUZG010027273.1, read as the reverse complement.
TCATAAGAAATATTTTAATTTACAAAGAGTTTAATCTTTATTATTTTGTCATTTTACAACGTCTTGAAAATAAAATTTAAAATGTTCATATCTGATATTAATGAAAAATATTAAATGAATATAAAACAATTACAGAGTTTCTGTATGTAGATTTATATGATTAGTAAGTTATTTATTACAATATAATGCATTTATGTGACCCTTTAAAATGAATTCGGAATCATATTGTCAGTAATTTGTGATATTAATTTTGATTAAAAAATTAAATATGTGATCATATTTCTATTTTAGTGATCAAACACAAATATTTTGATACACAAAAGATGATATAAATGGAATTTCTTATTTTTATTGTTATATTAATGCTATTAAAAAATTAGAAATTAAATGCCCTAAAAGTTAGGATTTCGAATTTTCAATCATAGGAATTTCCAGCCAGAATTTGTTTAGTATCGGGAGAACAAATTTTAATTCTGTATTTAAAATTAATATTAATAATTAATTTCTCGTGACGGAATAGGTCAAAAATGCAACAAAAAGTTTTTTTTTATCATTATAAGGGAAAAAAACATTTTTTCTTCCTTCTAAAGACGAATTTTTTAAAAATCGAATCAAATATTATACAAATATTACAAATAAAAGTAATGTTGAAAATTATTTTTAGGCTCACTCAATTTTTGCCTACATTTCAATATATAAATACAGACTACATCAATTACAACTGAGATTTCTTACTTGGGAGTAATTCTTTTAGTAAACACCGGGGCTGATTTACAATTTCCTCGTCACCGTCGCAGTTGTGTAGCAAAGTCATTTCACATTATTTGAAAGAAACGACATGCAATAATTTAAAAAGAACCTAGAAAAATACTTGAAATAACATGGTCCTGTATGGTTTTAGTTTCAATTAATTATAAAAAATTCTGGCTATTTTTGATAATTTTACTATCTTTTAAATTCGTCTAAGAAGTTTAATAGATATTTCTTTTATTGTATAATATAAATAAGGATAACTAAAAAGAAACGAAGGATTCACCTATAGCAAGACTGGTATGCTATGGGTGTCCGCGATTGTTTCTGGTGTGTTACAATGTTCTCAATTACGCTAAGGACATAGTGAAATGTCTTCATCTGTGGCAAAAAAATGTATACCGCTTGCCGCTGCTACAACCACCAACAGATCCATCGGTGGTTCCTGTCGATACTGCTGTGAGCAGTAGTGACAGGGTGATCAACTGTACAGAAGAAGATCTGTCAGTGGTTGTGAGCCACTAACCCTCATGTTATTGACTATATTGGCGCTTCTGAGAGGCAACTGGTGAATGAAGGGTAGTCAGTTTACAATCTTATCAAGCGAAATGATTCATTAGACTTGATTTGGATTGAAGTTCAGTCCAAGGGGGGATAAACAATAACAGCGATATAAATACAGACTACATCAATTACAACTGAGATTTCTTACTTGGGATTAATTCTTTTAGTAAACATTGGAGCTGATTCACAATTTCCACATCACCTTCACTGTTGTACCATTCTTGAACTTCTTCTAGACTTGGCTCTGTTGATTTCGGCAATATGCCATCACGACCAGCTTTTAAGTAATATTGTCCTGCGAAGATATGATATTCTCTGAATGTAGAGAGAATTCAGTTTGCAATAAAGATTTCAATTAAAATAAACAAAAATTTACTCAGTTAGTAAGCAAGTTTCTCCAATTATTTTTTTGCAAGTTATTGTCATAGGAAAAATAGGTAGACAGGATGTTTTAAAGTTATGAATATTCTTGAAAGTTCAAAGTTAAAAGTATATGGCATAAACAAAAATTAATAAATGTTTTAAACAAACGAATTTGTCCAAAATTATACCATACGCCTAATATTTTAAATCTAAAGAAATTCTGAAATTTTAGAACAAAATATTGTACCTTAATCATCAGAGGGATTCGATTTCTTTTAAAACCGAGCAAATACAAAAAATACCAGCGATTTTCTAGTGCAATAGCAAAAATATATTGCATATAATAGTAAAAATAACTTAAGCTATAAATTTCTATTTTTGCATTTGGTAGAAATGTATATCATTTTAAAATGGTCTAATTTATGTTATTATTTTATCTCATAACAGGCTTATTATTGGATGCATTACATTATAACATATCAATTTAGCAGCATATCTCGTTTATTTAGTTTAGTTATATTAACATCCCATTTTAAAGCCACATTAGAGCTACTTTGAGACGGACCTCGTAATTTTGAACCGCTGTCAGATGTCGAGGACGACACGTGAGAAGTCTGCATGCTCTTCACATCATATCAGTGGAAGGACAGCAGCATATCTAAACCATGATTGTAATAGAACTTAGTTCGATATAATTGAATAAATTCTGTAATATGTAACTGAATTTATTTTCTCAAATTTTATACTGAATAATTAAAAAAAAGTTTTGATTTCAAATAGCTATAGATGAGAAACGAACAATGTGTGCAGTATAGTAGTAGAGAATTTAAAATTAGTTTCACAGCAAGTTTTTCTGACTTTCTCGGTCGCAATGGAGAACCTCTAGTTGGTAATTTATTTTCATTCTGTACATTTTGAACTCCAATATAGGAATGGTCATTACTGATATATGATGTGAACTCGAATCTCCTTAAAATTGGGTTCTGTTGGATTATCTTGGTCACTCAAGAGCAATATTATCTACTTGTCAATCGATTCCACTCCGCATATTTTGAACTGAGTTGCAGAGGTAATTATTGTTGATGTAAGACACGTACTCGAATTTGCGTAAAATTGTGTTATGAGTGAATTTTGATCAAATAAAGAGTATTTAATTGTGAATCCATTTATGCATATTTTGAATTGAATAGTATAGATGGTCATTGTTGATATAAGATGTGGATTGGACTTTATATAAAATTGTGTATTTTCTGAAGTATATCTATGTATATCTTTGTTGAAAACAGAGAAAAAAAGTAGGGTTCATATAGTTTTGCTTTTGACATTGCATAGGATTTTCTGTAAATCACCTTGATGATCTTTAAATTTCGAGACCAACAGTACATGAATTTGGCATCGTTTTATCTTGTCATTTTTGTGGATTATAACAAATTAGCTAAAAATTAGGCGATTCTAAGAAATTTCTTCTACCATATCTTCTAAAATTATTTCAGCTTAATTTGAATGTTAGTTTAATATTTCTCCCTTTTATTTATGCACAATTTCACTTTTGTACAATTCCATAAGTAACTTGCTTCTGAAAACACGGTAGTAGAAATTAAAGCTAATATTGTTTCATTTCTATGTATAGAGTATAAAGGAACAATGAACTCTTTTAATGCTGTGCTGTAACATTTTAGTGATTTATCTGTTTTCATATTGTGCATCAACAGTGCTGTTAATAATTTCCAATGAAATACAAATAGCGCAAAACTGATGTCTGCAAATTTTTTGTCTGGAACAAATAGCCTTTTGTGATTGTTGGGACCGATATCAGTATGTATTTCCTTTTCTTCAAGGTATTTTTTTCAATTCATACTATTAGCTCACACTCTCTCTCTCTCTCTCTCTCTCTCTCTCTCTCTCTATATATATATATATATATATATATATATATATATATATAAATAAATTTATATATATATATATATAATATATTTTCAAACGTTCATAAAATACTGTTTATCCCTCCAATCAAGTTCAAATAAATTTTTTATAACTTGTAGTGGTTGACATTTGATGTTAATACAATTTTGTCAAATATTTATTCCTTATTTTTTTATTAATTAATTAAAAACTAATTTTCTCGCCTTAATAGTTCTGGTCACAAAGTTCCCAGGTTTGGAGTTATATCACTGGGGGTCCTCAATCAATGAGGATCTTTATTCGTGTACTCAGTGTTCCCTACTCTCAGAGGATACTGCACCCCTCCTTCCGTTGTAAAGCGGAGCACAAGAGCACCAATTGTAATGATTTAATAAAAAGTAACTAAAATAAAAAAAATTCTAATATCCAAAATAAGAATTGATTTTAAAAATTTCTTTTTATGTTACTTGTTCTTAATTAAAATTTTAACAGCTATGGAAATACTCATGCTAGTTTAACTCCCCAGCGTTCAATGGCAAGGTAAAAAAAAATAAGTAAAATTTTCCATTACTTTTTTGTAAAACATTAAACTCGACAGATATCTATGCATTTTTTTTGGCATCTGAAGACTGTATCATTGCCAAAATATTCTGTGTAATGTTATGGCAAGAATGTTATGACAATTATAAATTCAGTAATGTTATGATTAATGTCTTTAAAAAAAGCATCGTGCATATATCGTTGAATTCAATTTAGTGTACTTGTATTCACAGAGAAAACAATTTCAAACTTCCTTCAACTACATTTTTTAAATCTCATCTTTATTCATTAAACAGTTACAGTTGCGAGCAGTTAATAATTATTCATTAATAATAGAGGCAAGCAGTTTGATTACCAGTATATTGGATATTGCCTGTATATTACATTTATTCATATTGATTTTGTTTGTTTTATTCTAGGGTGGAACGCATATTGGCTATTTCCTGTATATTACCTCTATTTACATTTTTTGTTTTGTTTTGTATATGGAGTGCAGTGTTTTTAAGATTATTAGTTTGTTTTAGCCCTGAAAAAGATGTTTAAAATTGTTTCACATAAGGGAGAATAACCCTTATTAAATTAAAAATATTCATTAAATTAATAACTGTGAGAAAAAAAAGGGTACCATCAGGGTACTGCATAGGAGGCAAAATATAAGCTCCGTTCAGCAAATGAGGCAAGTCATCCCTTCTCATTAAGTATATAATCGAGGGCATGGAACTAAATAAAAGAAAACTAATTACCATTGACATTCGAGTACTATACAGATCGAACAACTATAATCAAAATTATTCTTCGAATTTTTAATATTTGTACAGGACGTAATTCTATATTGCGACTTCGTGTATCATACTGTCCCACTTTTCCAAGAAGAACTTGGATACAAAGTGAATTCTGCATATTTATCCCTTTGCACTCTGAAAAATAATTAGATGCAAAAATTATTCACCTAATGCAAAGATTTGTTTATTGCTATGAGAAATAAATATACACAATTCTTTTAAGTCGAATTTCTTTGAAAAATTTATCTACATCTCTTAACCATTATGTGGACGTTTTTAACAATTAAATTTGAAAAATAAATAAAGTGTCAAAATGATGCACAGTCTTGAATGTTGAGTCAGAGGTGACATCAGACTGCAAAGGGTTAGTGATCAATCAACCCATCAGTAAATGGGAGTAGTATAAAAGTAATATTCAATATTAATAGTATTCAAAAATAGTATTAAAGCTGCTTTGCAGATGAAATGAATTTAAGATAGTATTATGCCAACCACAGATAAAAATAATTTTTTCCATTGAAAAATTTCTCAAATGTTTTGAATGTTTTAAATCTGTTTCCGTCAAATTTGAAAATAATCGTCAAAGATCAAAACAAATAGAGGCAACGAACCTTAATTGTTTAGTACAGTAATTAAAAAATATTTTTGTTCCCTCCATAATGTAGTCTTGGTAGGTAAAGAAAATAAGTAAATAGATGAATAAATTTAAGTTTTTTTTTAAAAAAAAAGAAGGAAAAACAATGAAGAGAGAGAGACTATTATTAATTGAGGAATTAAGTTTTAGGAAAAGCATTTGATACATTCGAAAAATAATAAATGAAATAATTATAGCTTGTGATTTAATGTTTCTGTATTAAAGTTAACAAATATTATCATAGAATTGGAAACTAGTCATCAGAAAACATAATTTTAAAAAATTTCAAAATAAAGGGAAAGTTACACTGAATAAAATAGTCATTTGAATATTCTGATAATAGAAATATTATTTGATATAAGGCCGTCAGAGTAATTCCGAACATCAAAGTAATTGAGGTAATTGAACACGGTAATTACAGCGCGCATTAAAAAGGTCTTAGAGAATTGCAAAACATCTATACTTTATTGAACACACTTTAGAAGAATGTTTTCTTTTTTTCTTCATTCAATTCAGTATTGTACGTTTGTTTTCTTTAACTGCTGCTTCAGAAAAGTTGAACCTCAAAATTCGTTTTCATTTTTCGCTCTCTATAGAGTTATAATGATGCGATGTAAGTATTTTGGTTATATATTTCTTCGATGTGTAGGATAGGAAGATTGTGAGGAAATAAAAATTTTTGGTTTAAAATAATTTTTTAAGAAAGATGCATATTCTCAGGGCCAGAATAACCTGGTTGGTAAGACATTGAATTAGCCTTCCTTGGGTTGCAAGTTCGAACCCCGCTGGCCGAAGACTTCCAGCGTGTGTGATGACTGGTATACATTATTACATACTATTCTAATCATAAGACTCTATTCAGGTAAAAAATCATATCTTCATTAATTACAATAAATGAGCACAATTGCCAAAAATATTAGAAATATCGAAACTGTAATTTGAATTTTTTGCCATTCTTGAAGTGGTTTTATTGGTTTGCATTACTTACACTCAGGATAGTGAAGCAAGATGTTTCCCGTGTAATGCTTCCAATCAAAATCAAAAATTCTCAAAAGGGATACTGTGTTCATTAATTTTTATGATATTGTTGCACCAATGAATGGATAATAATTTGTTACTTTCTTTACATACATTCACCTGGCAGCCCGGTTCTCCATCCCTGTGATTTTTGGTTATTAATTTGCCTAAAGTGTAGTTTATAAAAAGGCAGCACTGATAATCTCAGCGCCTTGAGTATAGCACTCTATATCCGAAAAATCAACGTTGATATGCTGGTATTTGTGGCTGAATATACAATCAAAAGATTGCGTTTTTTTAGAATATTTGAAAGGTAAACTTGTAGAACGTCATGTACTAAAGATGGTAAAAAATTCTATAATTTTTAAATAAATTATTTATATCAATTTGCATCTTAGTACTGTAACAGATCTATTTGGACTACCGCCATCTGATGGTATCCAACCCGCCATCTGGCGGTAGCTAACCAAGAACAGTTAGTCAGACTCCAATTTCTATGCCGAAAGGTGGCTTTTCCCCTTTTGTCCGTCCATTTTGTGTTGTAGTGTTAAATGTCAGTTATTGTATGTTGTATTTGTGTCCGATTTATGTGCCGTAAATAAACGTATTTGAGCTAGCCAATTTTGCACTTCCATCACGTAAAAACAGTTACATAAATATGGCGCCAAACTTGCGGCTCGGATATAATCCAAATTTCTTTGCTTCCAAAGCATAAAAACGAAATTGGAGACTGGCTCATTTTTCAGGTTACAGGCCTAGATGAAAAGGTATTCGCTGCTAGCGATTGACGACTGTAAGTACTTTTCTTTTAGACATTAAATTCATTAATGTTTAAATCATATCCATGTAAAGTTAAAACAAAAGTTTCTATTTGGTTGTTTCCGTATTAAGTTGAGTTTAAACCTTCCTATGAAAGATTGAATTCTTATATTTTGTTGTGACTGATATGATAACTTTAACCAGAGACTTAATTGATATGCTTTTGAAAGTGAAAAATGATAGGCGACTCAGTTCCGTTTTGTTTAAATACGTATGTTTAACGTAAGTTTGTATTGCATTTACATTTGTTTATTTTAGTAAATATGAATTACAGTGCGTAATTATTAATACATCTTCTTTCGAAAGAGAATTTATGTCAAATAAATTTATAGTAGTTGATATGTATGTATTTGCAGTGTGATAAATGTATTATATTTTGATACTCATGTGGCATTGAAAATGTATACCGATTCATATTGACCTCGAGACAGATGAGTCAGTGTGATCTATTTCATTTCCTGCCTCAGCAGTAAAGGATTTCTTATTTTTTAGCTTGTTCTCGTTGCATTCGTAATTGAATTAAAGAGTTATGTTATTGCTAGAACATTAGTTTAATTCTAGATAAGATTTTAAGGAATGATTAATAATGGCAACTCGTATTTTTTTAATAAGCTGAATACTCTGTGTTGTTTTTATTTTTAAATATTCATTTGAAGAGGTGATTGTGAAATTCGAAAGTGAAATTAGATATTTACTTTAAATTGAAGAAGATTGAAAATTCTTATTCTAAATCGAAAGTAAATGAACATTCAAATTATTAAGTATTTGTTGATGTGCTGGTGTTTAATAATGGTATTTCAAAATTCATTTCTTCAGTAAATACAGGTCTTTAAATTGTGATTAAAGAATACATTTTATCTTGAAAACTGTTTCATGTTTATTTTGTTTGCATGAATCTAGTTAAAAGAGACATTTATGAAATTTGGACATCAGAATATGTTAGTGTAGTGCTGTTGAATATCACATTGCATTTCTAGAAATTACACCTAAAGTTGTGACTTTAGTGATTGAACAATTCAGAATATTCCCTTCCCTTCCCCTCCCCTCTCTGATTACTCATATTTCCATTGCGACAATGGCATATCTAGCCAAAGCTCGTAAAGACGACTTAACAACTTTGGCAATTGAATAGGGTCTTCAAGTAAATGACTCAATGCGGGGCGTAGACATAAAAGACCTTGTTCTACAATCACCCAATTATGATAAACACTTCACTAAAAACTTGGTGCAAACTATAATTGAGACTAGGGAGCAGCAGGAAAAAGAACGAAAGGACCCAGAGGAACATAAACGAAAAGAACAAGAGCTTCTATTTGAAACTGAACGTTTGAAGTTAAGTGCGTCAGTGATTGCTTCAAAAAATGGTGCCACTGCGCCAAATGTGTCAACAGAAATAAATAATATTCAGCATCTTGAGCCAAAATTCATCGAAACCTCTGATATTGCTACTTATCTGCAAATTTTTGAAAGACAATGCGAGCAAATTCATTTTAAAGAAACTGAGTATATAACACACCTTTTACCCCTGCTGCCTATTGAAATTTCGCAAATTATTTTGAGAGAACCGAAAGAAAAATTAGAAGATTATGCATACATTAAAAAGATTCTACTTCAGAGATTCAAACTGAACGCTGAATCTTTCCGAATAAAATTCACCACGCATCAGAGACGAACAGGAACCTTGTGGAAAGATTTTGCTTATGAATTAAGCAATTATTTGTAAGAATGGTTACATAGCCTGGAAGTTAAAGACTATGACTCACTTAAAGATTTAATGTTAACCGACCAACTTAAAAGAAGAGTTAGCCATAACATAAAAGAACATTTTTTTGATATTTGGGGAACAATAAAAAGTACTTCTGAGTTAGTACAGAAACTGGATGATTATGAAACTGTACGGGTTAAATCCTCGTTCAGCAAAGTTCAACCTCCTGTAAAACGAAATCCACAAATATAGGCAAGTACTTCATCCCGGCCAGACAGATCAAGTGAGGTGAAGAAAAACAAACCCTTTCCCAATCGTGGAGAACGTCAACGACTTGATAGCCGACCTCCTTTGTCGTGCTATGGGTGCGGAAATCCCGGTTACATTAAGGCAAAGTGTCCAGACTGCAACCCTTCAACGAGGTATAACTCATCCACCTTTGGAACAGTACGACTTCAATCGTGTTTTTCTCCTACAACAACTGCGGTTCTCAGCATTAAAGTTGGTTGTGCCACAGGCACTGCCTTTGCAGACAGTGGTGCTACTCATTCGATAGCCAGTGAATCTCTTGACCACATCCTGCTCCAGCAAGGAGTTGCTTTTGAAAAAGTGACACTGCAGGTGTCTTTCGCTGATGGACTGGTATCTGAAAAAGAGGTTCTGCGCACCGTTCAAATTGTCCATTTAGAAGGGAGAAGTTTTAAAACTTCATTCATAATTCTACCGGATGCCAAAGATAATTCCCCCTTGTTGGGAATTGATTTTCTCCAAAAGGCTGGAATAGTATTAAATCTAGCAGAGAGTAAATGGCACTTCTCTGATGAGCCTGGAAGATATCATAAATTTGTAAAACCCCATCAACAAAAAAGAGCTATTGAAGTGCCAGATGTTGTGAATAGTTGCCAACTGCGTGAAAATGGACAACAACTTTCTGCGTTCCAGCGTACCGAAACGAATGCATTACTCAACAAGTATCAATCCATCTTCACACTAGGGGGAGACCCTACTCCTTTTATTGAACACCAGATTAACACAGGCATAAATCCACCTGTTTCTGTTCCACCAAATCGCATGATTCCCCCCAAGAAAACCTACTGAAGAAAGAACTTGATGACCTCCTGGAACAAGGTGTCATTGAGGAATGTGAAAGTCCTTACGCATCTCCTGTTGTTTTGGTCCTAAAACCCAACGGGAAAATGCCTTGTGCATTGATTACCGTCGTTTAAATGCCCAAACCATTCCCGATTCTTATCCATTATCCCGGATGGATGACTTGCTGAATGAGGCCAAGCCTACACCTTACATGTCTACTATTGACTTGCGTTCAGAATACCATCAGGCGAAGATTGCAGAGTAACATCAGGACAAAACTGCTTTTATTTGCCCCTTTGGAACCTATAAGTTTACACGAATGGCGTTTGGACTACGCAATGCCCCAGCAACGTTTCAAAGATTGATAGACAAATTCCGCTCAGGACTAAATAATGTGTTTGCCCTGTCATATCTAGATGATATCATTGTACTGTCTGCTAATTTCAGAAACATCTCTCAGACCTGGAACAAATTTTTAAACGCCTTCACCTGTATAAGTTGAAAGCCAACAGAGAAAAGTGTCACTTTTGCTGTAAAAGAGTGAAATATCTGGGACGTTACATCACTAAAGATGGCATATCGGTTGATACCCAGAAGACATCCGCTATTGCAGACATGCCATCCCCAAAAACAGTCAAGCAGGTACAAGCTTTTGTACAGACTTGTTCCTGGTATCGAAGATATATCTCCAATTTCTCTCAAGTTGCCCAGCCTCTTACTGACCTAACAAAGAAGAAAGCCGTGCGGAAGTTGGACATCAAACAAGAAAATGCTTTTACTGAGTTAAAGTCAAAACTAGTAAGTACACCTATTCTTAAGCAATCTGATGGAAATAAGCCTTTTGTCATCAGGGCAGATGCTAGTAGTGCAGCCATAGGAGCAGTGTTACTCCAAGGAAAAACAGATGAGGAGCATCCCATCGAATTTGCCAGCAGATTGCTGACGCCTTCCGAACAAAACTACTCCACCACAGAACGAGAAGCTCTGGCAGTGGTATGGGCTCTAGACAAATTTAGAGGGTACATCGAAGGCCAATATATCACTCTCACTTCTGACCACCAGCCATTAAAGTGGTTGTTGTCACTCAAGTCACCCGCTGGCAGACTCGCAAGATGGGCCTTGCAAATCCAGTAATTTAATATAACAATCAACTGCATTCCTGGACGATCGAACTTTATTGCTGACCTGCTATCCAGGCCAGTTTGTGAACACTCAAATGTAAATTACTGTCAACTTTGTACGGCATCAATCGTAATTCCGACTACTAGTCCTGCTGAATTACGCAAGTCACAAATGGAGAACGACAATCTTAGAAAAATCATTGAAGCCTTTGAAAGTACAGAAAAGAAGGTAGATTTTGCAACCTGGACAGGTAGAGGCTACATTATGAACCAAGGAGTATTATACAGATACTCCCCTGATACAGAAGAAGAAGAAGAAGTTAGGCACAACTAGTTGTACTTAAACTAAAAACAAAAGATGTCTCGAAAGAATATCACGATTCGCCAATGGCAGGCCACTACGGAAATGAGGGAACTTTTCACCGAATTGCAAAAAGAAATTACTGGGTAGGAATGCGAAAAGAAATATCTGATTACGTCAAAAATTGTCCAGAATGTTGTCGCTATAAAGCTTCAAACCAAAAACCCTCAGGTCTATTACAAACTCCTGTTTACTCTCAGCGGTTCGAGACTTTAGCAATTGACCTCTTTGGTCCCCTACCTGAAACGCCAACGGGTGAAAAATGGATATTTATAGTGGAAGATTATTCTACGAAGTGGGAATTCTTTGCATTAAAAGAAGCTACAGCAGGAGATTGTGCCACAACTCTTTTAGAAGAAGTTGCTCTTCGATATGGTTTACCCCGAAAAATCACAAGTGACAACGGAGAACAATTCACGAGTGCTGTAATACAACAACTCTGTTATATTCGAAAGATTGACCACCATCTTACCCCTGTCTATCAAGCCAATCCAGTAGAGAGGAAAAACCAAGACCTCAAACCTCGTTTAGCAATACTCGTTGGAAATGATCGCCAATCATGGAAAGTCAAATTGCCCTTTGTACGTTTTGCTTTGAATACCGCTAGAAGTGAGACAACTGGACAATCAGCTGCATTTTTGCAATTTGCACGTGAATTGCGAACATTAGATGATGTAACGTTTGATATAAAAGCAGTAGTTTAAAACGATAATTTTGTACCGGAGATCACTCCATATTTAAAGCGTTTTGCAAAGACTACAACAAGTTCGAGAAAGGGTAGAGTTACATCAAGATAAAATTAAATTATACGCTGATAAGAAGCGTCAAAATGTTCCAAGATTTTCCCTTGGAGACCAGGTTTGGGTCACCCTCCACCTTGTCAGCAGAGGACAGCAGAAGAAAACAAACAAATTTATGCCTAAACGAGATGACCGATATGTGGTAATTGCTACTCATTCACCAACCTCTTATGATATTGCTGATCCCTGTGAACCAGTCAAGGTTTTAGGAAAGTATCATGTTTCAGCCCTGAAACCATATCAAGACCTATTATGATCAACAAATCCTGTAACACCGTTTTCTCCGTTGAGAAAAAGGCCCCCCCCCACGTTCGACAATATCTAAACCAGTATCTCAAGTACGGGGTACTGCTCAACCTACATCACCAACTCGAATTCATTCCCGTCCTTTGCGTCCTCCACCTGCTGCACACCCTAACCAAATACAGATCCTGCCTTCGTGTCGAGAAGTCTACGAAGTCAGTGGGGGAGGATGTAACACATCTATTTGGACTACCGCCATCTGACGGTAGCCAACCAAGAACAGTTAGTCAGACTCCAATTTTTGTGCCGAAAGGTGGCTTTTTCCCTTTTGTCCGTCCATTTTGTGTTGTAGTGTTAAATGTCAGTTATTGTATGTTGTATTTGTGTCCGATTTATGTGCCGTAAATAAACGTATTTGAGCTAGCCAATTTTGCACTTCCATCACGGAAAAACAGTTATAGTACTATATAGAAATTGATGGTATATTTGAAATATATTTTTTGCCTGAATTGTTATGTCTTACTTTAGATAAACAGATACTTTAGTTGAACTTCAAACATCTTATAGAGAATTTTCAATGAAATGCAAGAGTAATGGATTTTCCAAAATAATAATAAAAAAAACCACAGAAAAAACAAACTCTGTATTTTTTTTTATTACTGAAATGCAGTGAAACAGATAATCGTTTGTTTACCTTAAGATTGTTATGCGCATTAAATAAGATCCCATCACAAATACTGTGAGTCAAAAAAAGTAATTAACACTTCGATCAATTATTTTTAAAATGCTGATCTCTTATTTGTAAAGTGTCACTTGTGTATCAATGAACCATATTCTTGGAAAAATGAACCTAAAAGTATATATCATTCCCAGGCATTATAATTTTATGAAAAGTTGATATTTGATGATCGAAGATTCGATGAAAAGTTGAAAGTGTTTACATAACAAGAAATTAAAAAGAAATCGCCGAATGATTTTAAGAATTTCATTACCTTAAATTCTTGGCTTCTTTTTCAGAAAGTCTAAGCATTGCAACCGTTTCTTTATTAATAATCATTTTTACTTTTCCTATTAGTTGAAGGTGATTATAATTAGTAAAAGCACCTGTACAAACTAAAACTTTCTTGGCTTTGATAATTTTATTTTTCTCTGTAATAATCTGAAAAAAAGTTAAAAGTATTATTAAGTACCTTTAATTGTTACGGATTAAACTAAAATTCAAATATAAATACATTTTTATCAAATATTTATTATGTCAGAGCATGAAGTTGTTTTGGGAATGTGGTTTGTGGCGTCAACAAAAATCCGTAGGCGAAAAATAAAAATTTTGTTATCTGCACGAGCATCTAAAAAATAATCAGCTTTTAATAACATGTTGCCATTCCATTAGCAAAAGCTCTGGTTTAAAAAAATAAGTTAATGACTATAGAAAATAAAACCTAGAAAAATATCATTTTGGGCACGTGAATATATGAAATGAAATAAATAGGAAACGTAATATTTTTTAAACAATAAATGCGAGACAATGTTTTTCTTGGATCCTTTTGCAATACTAAACTGACTCCTTCAATGAAAAGATTAAAATGAATAAAAATATAATTTAATTTGCACGAGCACGTGTTGCTTGGCTCTTCAAGAAATGATGTTCTGACATAATACATTGAAATATGCATAGCAGATTTCATTTTAATCTTTAATTTTTATAAAAATTCTTATTAATATCTTAAAATGAAATAAGTTAACATGAATTACTCATGTTTTTAAACCTTATTCTAAGGAGCTTAGTTTAGTTAACACTTCGTTTTTTTAAAACAACAACATTAAGGTTATTTTTGGACTGACCAGGTAATTTTGAACCGTGGTCAAAAGATGAGAATGACGCCTGAGCTGCCAATCCTCCTTTCCAAATTTCCCCACTATATTAGCGGGAGGATAAAATAAGGAGCATGGGATATTACATAATAGTTTACGGTTATAAAGATCTTTACTAATGCTCACTATAAGCCAGTGAGATTCAATTCCACATGGCCAAACTTCAAATTTTTAAAAGTTATTTTTTAAATTTTGCAGGTAAATAGATAAAAAAAAAGAAGTGATTAAATGTTTTCGTTGCATTATACAACAATAAAAAAGAAGTACTGGCAACAATTAAGAACGAACGAAGTGATAAATGTCTTACGATTGTAAAGGAGATAATTTATTGATATTAAACTAACAGGTGATTATTTAATTTTCATTTTCAAAAGGATCCTGTCGGGAGCCATTCCAGATGCTCAACATTATGATTTTTTTTAAAAAAAAATTCAGTGTTCTAATTTTTTTAATTAAATTGGAGAACCATATTGCAGAGTCGTAAAAGTTTGTAAATTTACTTCAGGGGAAAAATTATGTTTTTTTACAAATTCCCATACAAAAATTAAAATTTGGTTTCTGGAATGTCTATGTGTCTAATTGTTTTTGCGAATGCAAAGCATTTGTAAGCTATAAGATCTTAAAATACAAAATTAATCTTTACGACGTTCATTTGAAAATCCCTAACATATATTTTGAAGATATATTTTTGTTCAAACTAATAAAAATTCGGCCTTATATTTTTTTTATATAAACTAATTCGTGAATATCTATTCAAATTTAATACTAATTTATGTTCTCCATTTTCACAGTATTTGCAATAAAAGCCAAGACAAAAGAAATGAATCCCATATTAAAAGGAAGCATTTCTGAAAAGTGGTAAAAAATCTCATTACTTTATGTATTCCTCCGTCCAGATCATTCACTTCACAAACGATATCTTCTATTATATCGCATCCTTGCAAGAGCGCCACTTTTTTCTGAGCTTCCACCATTTTTCTCGCACTCACGTATCCCGCGCCATTGGCATCAAACAAACGGCAGTCACAGGAATCCAGCTGCAAATATGGGAACCTAGAATCAAATAATATAAATAAATTATAAGTAACGAAGATGCGTCGTGGAAAAGTTTAATTTTACTTACATATTAAGCCGTCGATCTTTATCTCCAAATTTGAAGGCGTCACCAATGAGTTGCTAAATCACCAATAATAGCAAACAACCGCCATTATTTTAAAAATTGTGCAAATCTTAACTGTCTTCAGCCATTTTGATGGTTTCGCAGAAGATCATTAAGTTCTTTTTCTGTTCTGATTTTTTGACTCATTAAAATGATTGAAATGTGGGGTTCGCCTGCCAACGAAAATTATGCAGTGACTTATTTCCAAAATTATGGAATTATTCCATCTAAAAATACGTGTTTGAATGGACATGAGATGAGTTTATACGGGAAAACTGACAAACAATGGTGGTGTAATGTATCAATGAGTTCTGGCCACCTAAGTAAATTAGCTCGAGTTGGTTGGCGACCATTGCCACATCGACGGTCTAATACGTAAGTACCGCCAAGGTAGTTGGCGACTGTTGGTACATCTATGGTCTAATACGTAAGAACTAATTTTAATTAGGTCAAACAATAAAAAATCAATTCCAACAACAGAATTTAAATGATAATAAAAGTTGTTTTACAAAGTGTCATTTTATCAGAACACTAAAAATATTTTAAATGAATTTCTAAATAGACTGAGTATATTTTATTGCTCTTAATTTCATTTGAATAGCCTATGTATAACTAAATGATTCTCTAGAAAAAATGTTTTTAATCATGAAATTGTAACAGATTTCAAAAACAAATAATTGAAGCCTTAAATTATGATATATTTAAACACCTTTTCTATTTATTAACTAATGAAAGTCTCAAATAAAGTCAAATATCAAGACATGAAAGAGCCATTAAAACATAACTGTTCTCTTAATCTAGAGCCAAATTGTACTTTGTCTTTTGCACACTGCAATATTATTAAAATTAATATTTGATAAAGAAATGAAAATGGGTTTAATTTCATTATAAAAAGTTGAGTGTTATTGAAAATTATTCGAAAAATATTTAAAATTTAGATTAAAATGAAATCTGCTGTGCATATTTCAATGCATCACGTCAGAACATCATTTCTTGAGCGGCCAAGCACCACGTGCTCGTACAAGTTAAATTATGTTTTTATTCATTTTGATTGTTTCATTGAATTAGTAGCTTACATATTGTAAATCATCCAAAAAGACTTTGTCTCGCATTGATTGTTTTAAAAAATATCTCATTTCCTATTTATTTCATTTCATTTAATCACGTGCGCTCGAAATGTCATTTTCTAGGTTTCATTTGCTGTAGTCATTAAAATATATTTTTTAATCAGAGCTTTTGTAAATACAATGGGAACTCGTTATTAAAAGCCGATTTTTTGAAATGCTCGTGCGGATAACATTTTTATTTTTCGTCTTCTGATTTTTGTTGACGTCACAAATCTCATCCCAAAAAACAATATCATGTCTTGACATGATAATAATAATAATAAGTTAAATAAATTCTATTTTTCATACACTAATTAAAACCTGTTTTATTTAGTTTTAAATTTTTTATTCACTTCAAGTTCCCCTGAGCGATTACACATTTTCGCACATAAGCTACAACAGAAAAATGTAATTAGGTAGTTATTTTATATGCAATACCTTCATATAACAAATTATCTGAAAACTGGAAAAAATTGATTTATTCTGATGCGGTAGTATTTTTCGGTAGATATCGATTCCAAATACAAAATAGAACATAAATTTTTCAAAAACCAGGCAAATGCAAGAATTCGTAATGTATTCACCTTTTCTTGAATACGTCATCGTCAGACAAGTCGAGGAAAGGAATATTCTGAGCAAGAAGTGTTTGGGTCAAGTGAGTCATTGTTATTATATGTTTTTGCCGCTAATAGAAAGCCAACAGGGTTGTAAAACTTGATTCCTTGAATAAAACAAAATAAATATATCATATTAAGAACTGTCAAAGTATATACACCAGAGGAATTTTAAATGCATGGTATAAACAAGTCATGATATAAATATGTTATGTTTCATCTAATGTTTCCAAACGACCATGATAATTTTTTTTGTGATTTTATAAATATTTCTAAATTTCTTAACTTTTCCAAAGATATGGAACATTATAAATGGACATTGCATTTTACTTTCAAGTTTAGTTTAGTTATATTAACGTCCCGTTGTAAAAGCAACACTAGGACTATTTTAGGATGAACCTCTTGATCTTGAACCGTGGTCAAATGATGAGGACGACACCTGAGCCGGCACCTCCCTCTGCACACCGCACCAGAGTGGAATTTAACTTTTAAAGGGTGATAAATAGTCAAAACCAGGTTTAACGCATCAATCCCGAGTCACAGCATCTTATTATTTTAACTGAGATATCTCCAGATGAGCTTTATTATTTCCTGAATACAGTAAACACTAATAAACCTTTAAACTATGAAACTTTCCCTTAAGTTTTCTCTATGCTTTAAAATATTCTGTTTTTATTTATTTTTTACGAATGTAATTTAGTAAGAGCTTTAGTGCTCGTTATGTTAAGTGATTGATTAATTCTGTTTATTAACCGAAAGTTTTTTATCGTTCCAACTACTTATTTAGTGATTTCCACGGTTCGACAATCAACCAGTTTTCAGTTGCATCCAGGAGATTTCGCCTTTCAATGCTTTTTTTATCTTTTATGATTGCAGATCTTTATTATAACAGGCTTATCGGGTAATAGGACATTTTGTTTCAAAAACATTTGCTCTTATTAGCAAACATCATACCAAAATAGTGATTTTAAAAAAGTGCGCAGTCAGATTATTGATTATTAAAAGTTGTGATTTTCAGACGAAGTATCAAATTTAATTATCATCGATTGTTGAGTTTTCGATTAATCTAGTTCATATACATGGACATAAATAATTGATAAAGTTACTCAGATGAGTTGGATTATTGAACCAGTTTGGTTGGTAAATGTAGAATTAAAATTTGATAGATTCATATTTTTGATTGAAACCTTATATCAGATTTAATCCTTGGTGTTGGTTGCTATGCCGAATGATTGTGTTCACACACAAATAGAATGAGAGACAGATATATATGATATTTTCGAATTCAGAGAGCTCAAAATCGAGCTAATGCGTCCATATTTCAAAATCGAATTATTTGTAATCGAACCGTAATTTTCAAACTAAGGGACCGCATGATCGCTTTCTTTTTTTTTCTTTTATAAAAATAGAAAAGTTAATTAAAGTAGAAAGATTAGTAAACGAACCTATTTATATATATTTTAGATTTTATACAGAATACAACCGATCAATTAATTTAAAATATTATTCACAAACATTATATATTTCATGTTTTGAAACGCTGTTTGAATTGAAGGGAAAAATGAGTTAACTAAAAATAATCCGTTATTCTACACGTCGAAAAGCTATTATGGATTTTAAATGAATTATTCTTGAAAAAGTGATTAAAAACATAAGATAAATTTGATTTTAAAACAAAAATATCAAATACAAATTGTTACGTAACCCCCCTGCCAAATTAGGTAGTTAAGTGAAAAAAGAAAAAGAAAAAAAAAGAGGAAGATTCAATACGTTAGATTCCAATTCATTCCCTTCATATTTTAAGAATGATTCACTGAACAATTAATAATTTTACATCTGGCGATGCGAAATTTAAAGATCGTTCATAACAAGCATATAAAGTACTTCCTGTGTCCTGACATAGGGGGTAGCGCATCTACCCCGAGAACCGGACGTCCCGTGTTCGAGTCCCGGTTCGGGCACGGTTGTTCTTCTGTGTTATATCTGTGTGTATGAATGTGCCCCTTCTTCTGTAAAAAGGGGCTGTGCAAGCGACTATGATGAGTGAATAGCTCGAATAGAGAGAAGCTGTGATGAATGATAGTCGTACTTTTGTCCCTAGTTGGCGCTACTTCAAAGCAAGAGACGCTTCCTTCGGCTTAAAACTCACTGATGTTTCGGCGAAGCTTGTCCATGGCAAGTGCCACTAATAACAACCACATATAAATTGGTTTTTAAAACTCACAGTGTAAGGAAACTCAGAAAACCAGAGATTTTAAAATGGAAAATTAAAAGTGGGTTAAAGAAACATACCTGACAACTTCTCTATTTCTGGGAATCTATTTATAGAGTGTTTGGATAAAGCGGTGATATGGGTATTCTCCTCCATTATTTGGACAATTCTTCCTTCGTCATAGTGGGAACTGAAAATCTTCCTGTCTTTGCACTCATCGACCTACAAAAATATTAAATTTTTCTAGGAAATATTTTTTTAGAAATCTGTGTATTGCGTTTCATAGAATAAACTGATTTCAAGAGAGAGAGAGGGAGGGGGGAAACAGCCCTGTAATTATTCATTTAAGTATTTTTCTTTTTTCTTCTTGAATTTAGGATAGAATTTAGAAATGTATATTTTTATTGGTCAGTGAATAACATTATATCTATGTTCCCGAAAACTTTCGATTTTGTAATAATTTAAAGATGAAAAAGTAATTAAAGATTACATCCGTTTTGATATATTGATAAGTCACGTTGATCTTTCAGTTTTCAAAATGCTTGGATAAATACCTTCGTAATAATCATCTTTTTTTTCTCTGAATTATAGAACTTTTTGTAATTTTCTTAATTAATTTTAAATTACGTAGAACTTTTTTTCCCTTGCGTTTGTACTCTGATAAAAAAGTTTTAGAATTGTTTTAGTTAAACTTAAATATTACGTAGAATTAATTTCTAGATTAGATGACTTATTTTTAGACTTAACTCTTATTTATATATAATTACACGAATTCTGCTTAAGCCTTCTCAAAACTTTCTCATTTATAATCCTTGAAACAAGCATTATCCCTTACCTCTCCCAAATTTTTTTGAGTACTTACATATTAGACCGTCGATCTTTATCGACAAATTTGAAGGCTTTCCCAATAAGTTGCTAAACCACCAATAATAGCAAAAAACACCAGTATTTTAAAAATTGTTCAAAAATAACTGTCATAAACAATAAAAGTATAAAGAAGATTTTAATATAAATAAATCATTAGAAGAATACATTTAAGCTCATTACTGAGCATATTTAGCGATACATAAGTATTCAAAACTTTAAATTACTGTGGAAAATGAATAGAAACGAGCTCACAACGTTAGGGTGAGTAGCCGCGCAACATGACCACCAGACAAAAGTCATCACTCCTATTCGGTGGATATTATCTGGTTTATGAAGTTCCACCACATGCTTTATCGTCGGTGAGTCGGTGGTGATACGAAAGATACGAACGTGTGTGAGTTATTGTTGGTGATGTTGGCTGTTGTATTTGATGCATCTAGCGACTTTTGATGTCGGTAGAGGGTGCCCCAACAGCTGTAGAAAGGTAGCTTATTCAAGGTCAGGGGGTTCATTATTGTGGTGGAATGGTTGAGGGTCGAGGACCGAACTCGCAGCATTAGAATATGTAGTCTATTAACAAAAGTGATTAAACAAAAAAGCCATTAAACAAAAGTGATCACTTACAGTGATCACACTTTAATTATTTGTCCAGAATTTTTATCTGGCTTATGAGCTATCACCACATTACAAGATCTAAAAATAATGAGAATAAAACAAGGTGCATTTTTTATTTCATTAATAAAAGTGCGGTTTATATTTTTTTTTAAAAAAAACCTATTTTCTCATTAGCAACATCTTTAGTTTTGCATAATCTGAAGCAAACAAAATAGCGCATAATAAAAAAGAAAAACTGAAAAGTAGCAATTTTTTCATTATTATTACTATGTGTTACTCTTCAATAATATTACATATTTATTCATTTATTAGTATATAAAAAAGAAATAATAAAAGTACAGTTGGCTCCCCGGGTCCAATCAAGCACACTTTTAACCTTGGATTAGTTGAAGCGTGTCTTGCAGCTGCAGATCCAAACATACCAGCACCGACAATGCACAAATCGTAAATCTCTTCATCCATGTTTGCGAAATCTAAAAGAACATGAAAAAATATTTACTCACGACATAAGTAGCATTTTAGGGTCATTTTTAACTAAATATATCAAGCTAAAAGATGACAATTTTTTTTAAGAATATGACAAAGTATATTTTATTTTGAACTAAATAATTACACGTTCAATTTATCATGTTTGATACACTTTAAAAAATTCATAAAAACAGTTAACAGATGTATTTTAATTAGTCTACTAAATAATTTTTTATATTCAACTGTTTTAAGATTATAATTTGTTATAAAAATTATCATGATGTCTTAAGAACTCTTCTTCAATTTTAGTATTCAGATTAGGATGGCGCCAGTCTTTACGGAATAAAAATTAAATTAATTGATTAATGGATAATTATCCATTGACAATAATAATACACTATTCTGCTATTCAGAACACACAAACATACAAAAGTTCAATTCCTTAACATATCGATTCCCAACTTTTATTCCCTCCTGTATTCTTTTATTAATCTTGCTTTCGAACAACTACTTATTATACTCACTTCCCAGCAAAATCGTAGCAATTTTTTTATAATGTTATGTTAATTGAAAATTCAAAAAATTCAATTTACCTTAATACATAAAGGAGTTGTTTTTTAATTTGTATTTTATTCAATATTCCTTAATGATAATGTTGGTTCCATATCTTAACAAATGAAAACAGCATTTCTCATCAACTTTTGATGAAAGCCAGCAGTTATTCCTCGAGATAATCAACTTTTCAAATTGAAAACAATTTCGACGAAATCCTTGAACTAATTTTTTGAAGATGAGTTTTATAGAGTTAATTTTCAATGAAGGTAGACACGATTTCGCCTCTGGAATTACGTCTGATTATGTATTCTTAATATTCGTGTAAGACGAGTAGATTTCCTTACAAATTTTATTTTTACGAAAGTCATTAAATATTTTGTAGCTTTAAAACAAAGTTCTATCTATTTTTCCTATTTTCTATTCAGTAGTAGGTTTTCGGATATATTTTTCGAATGAAAGTGATGAGGATAAAGGTATATATATATTTCATTTTTTAACATGTCAAAACATGATGTTGTTTTAGGAATGAGGTTTGTGGCGTTAAGAAAAATCTGTAGGTGAAAAATAAAAATTTCATTACTTGCACGAACATCTCAAAAAATCAGCTTTTATTAACTCTTTGTCGTTGCATTAACAAAAGCTCCGATTTTTTTAAAAAGTAGGTTAATGGCTACAGCAAATAAAACCTAGAAAAATGTCACTTTGAGCACGTGATTATATGAAATGAAATAAATAGGAAATGTGATATTTTTCAAACAATCAATGCGAGACAAAGTTTTTTTTGGATCGTTGGCAATTCTAAAGCGACTCATTCACTGAAACAATTAAAATGAATAAAAATTTAACTTGCACGAGCACGAGGTGCTTGGCCGTTCAAGAAATGATGTTCTGAGATGATACATTGAAATATGCATAGCAAATTTCATTTTAATCTGTATTATTTATGTTTTCAATATTATCGTCATTAATTTCTCTTAACTTTCTCTTTATCTAACGCGTACTTTCAGGAGTGTACGCATTTTAAGCTTAGGTTAACGAGTATTAAAGAGAAAAATTTCCATTTTTACAAATATGGGATTAGTCAAGGCCAGCAACCAATGTGCACACCTCTGTAATAATTCCTAAAGTATTTACAAAAGTTTAAGATAATTTTTTACTCGTTTTTACTTATAATGGGATGATTAACAAAATATAATAGAAAGAAATCTAGCACCTTTTTTCTCTGTATAAAAGAGTCAAAAACTGGGAACATCTTAGCTAGTCCAGAATTCCTAATCTCTTTAAGATCCATGTATACCTGGAATTCAAAATGTGCTGAGAGCAGCAAGTTACGCTTCACTTACACACCATCACATAATCATATTTTATGTGTGGCATAAGTACAAGTGATTCGGAAGACGGAATGCTATAACCAAAGAAAATATTAATTATTTCTACTTTACGAATGAAAAATTCTTACTTTTTCAATATTAATTGACGTAATTTGCGGGAAACTTTATCAAGTCTTATCGAGTAAATAATACTGTGAGTTATCTAAAGTAAAAGGAGGTACTAATCTTTGTGCACAATTATCATTGCCTTTATATCAGTATTTATTACACAAAAGAACTTTAAATAATATCTATTTTTTATCAGAATTCTTTCATATGTGATTACGTATGATTTCGTATTCTTATTGAGATTGTTTTCAAGGGGTAGAGCTCGCTGGCCTTAATCATTTATGATAAGTTTTGATTTAATCGTCATAACACCTTCAGTGTGTACCAATTTTTTGAGCTTTAAATATCGAAGCATTTAGAAAGGTTCGGTTATATGAGAATAAAATAAAGATAATTAAGATAAAGATTAAAATGAAATCTCCTGTGCATATTTCAATGTATCATGTCAGAACATCATTTCTTGAACGGCCATGCACCACGTGCTCGTGCAAGTTAAACTATACTTTCATTCATCTTAATGGTTTCATTGAATGAGTCCCTTTAGTATTGTAAACGATCCAAAAATACTTTATCTCGCATTGATTGTTTGAAAAAATATCCCATTTCCTATAATCACGCGCTCAAAATATTTTTCTTGGTTTTATTTGCTATAGTAATTAACTTTTAAAAAAAATCAGAGTTTATGTAAATGCAATGGCAACGCGTTATTAAAAGCTGATTTTTTTGAGATGCTTATGCAGATAATAAAATTTTTATTTTTCACTTACGGATTTTTATGGGCGTCAAAAACCTCATCCAAAAAGAACATCATGTTCTGACAAGATAAAATTAAGATAAATATGAAATACAGTAAATATCAGACCAAAGGATTGCCATTTTTAACATTTCATACAGTGCATTTTAATAGCTCCAAGACAAGATTCCATGAATGGTAGTTTTTTTAAGTTCTATTCAGATTCTACGTTGAATTATTTTCCAAATCAGGGCGCCTTATTTTAAAAAAATTAATTTTCGTTTTTCAATTGAAATAATATGACATCTTGATTACTTTGATTTGGATATAATTAAATTTTGATAAAATACCGACGAATCTATAATGATTGAACAAAAAAAAAATTAAATACGTTTAAATCATTATTGGTTCTGATTTTAATATGAAACTCAAAATGTTAGAGTTTTCAAGTATCATTTAATTTATAAATTTTAGCAAAGATTTATTTCACAGAGCTAGCGCTAATCTGGGAATTATTATATTTATACAGAAAACTGATTCCTAATTTTTTTGCAGGGGGAAAAGTAGCTATTTTGTACCCTCCACCCCACCCCCTAGAAACGATGATTTTTAGCGATGATGCATTTTTACCCACGCTTACTTTAGAATGCTCTCTGCTTTTTTTTTTATTAATTTGAATTTTACGCAATTCGAATTTGCTCTTGAAAATTTTGATAATGAGAATATTTGTATCAAATAAAATAAAATAAATTAAATTAAGCAACCATAGAGTATCATTTAATGAAAATTGGATACCTGAAATGATGCGAGTAAACTCATTCTCTGTTAAAAGAAATAAAATGCAAGAATATTAATTTTTTTCTGCAAATCTTTAACTCTACATATTAGAGTACTTATTTACATTATATATAAATATTTTTTATTATCTATTAGTTTTGTTATCCTTGAAATAAAATTATATTTTTATTCAAACATAACTTATGTGTTAGGATCACCGAATACATTTTCCTATACAAAAAAATCAAAGTAAACTTAATCACGAATGGCACAACAAAAAAGGAAAACTTATTGAAATCCTTTTATAAAAACGTATATAAATATATAAAACAATAAAGATGGGAAAACAAATTAATAAATAAACCTCGTGTTCCTCCTGTTCTTTCCTCTTCAGTGTTCACGGAACTTATTACTGAGAATTACGTAATCGTAGAATGACTGGAATCGGGCTGTTTTTTTTTATCCTCGCACAAACAACTAGTGCGACGCCATAAAACAAGTACTGCTATTAGCTGTTTACTGTAGAGTGAGATAATCCATTTTCTATACCCATGTTTGCGCTCAAAGTAAGGGAAAATTCTTCCAATAGATGGCAGTAACGTACGAGGTCTGAGTGCATTAACCTCGAGCAATGCTCAACGAGCTAGGAAGAAAGGCTGTACATTTGCATGGAAGATAACCACTTTTTTCTTAGTTTCCGTATATTTCTTTTGCATTGTTTTTCATTATTTTTTCTACAGCGCATCTTTGTTATGGGAAATTATTATCATTTATAAATTTAGATAAAATAAAAAGGCAATTATTGGGGAAAACTTGTATTTTATTTAAATTATAATTTAGATAAATCGTAACGATGAGATGATTCATGCATGCGAAATCGATTATTTTTGCTTTATTTGATATATTTGTGAAATTTTTGTCACCCGTTTATATTATACATTCCATTCTATAATTGAAGCACGAAGTTATGATGTTTCATCATAAATGTATCAATTTAAAAAAAAAAAATCTAAAGTTTCATTTCATTCGACTGTAGCATGAAAATACAAAGGAATTTTAAGAATTCATTAGCCAATAACCAACATGAGGAATGTTTGAATAACTGAAATATTTAAACTAATAAAACCAATCATAATCATAAAAACTAATATCTAAACAATTCAAAATAAAACCATGTATCAATAAAATAATATTTGGTTATGAATGAAAGGGATGCAGCTTAATATATCTTATATTCTAAAAATCATCCGTAGTAGAATATTTGGACAACTAAATCTCGTAAAACCAAAATGTTTAATTTTGTTCAAGTAATTATTTCAATAAACTGGATAAATATTTTTTAAAAAAAATCTTATCTTTCTTTTGCCTTAGTTTTTTTTTAAAGTAAGACTTGGATGTAAATTTAATTTATTCTTCATGATAGCATAATTTTTTTAGAAATGGAAAATCAGGAAATAAGAGTCAGGAAATAAGGAATAAAGCACGTGGTTTAAAAATATAATACAGTAATTCAAGATTAAAATGAAATCTGCTGTGCATATTTCAATTATCTTGCTTGAACATCATCTCTTGAACCGCCAAGCACCAGATACTCTTGCAAGTTAAATTATATTTTTATTCCTGTTCACTGTTTCATTGAATGAGTCTCTTTAGTGCTACAAACGATCAAAAAAACTTTGCCTCGCATTGATTGTCAAAAAAATATCGCATTTATTATTTAAAAAATATTACATTTCCTATTTATTTCATTTCATATAATCACGGGTTCAAAATGACATTTTTCTAAGTTTTATTTGCTGTTGTCCTTTTTTTTACAAAAAAAATCGGAGCTTTTGCAAATGCAGTGGCAACATGTTATTAAAAGCTGATTTTTTTTGTGATTCTCATGCAGATAATAATTTTTTTATTTTTCCCTTACAGATTTTTGTTGACGCCAGAAACCTCATTATAAAAACATCATGTCCTGACATGATAATAATAATTGAAACACTTCTGTCTTAGCGCTCGTTCTCAATGAAACCGATTGAAGAAAAACAAAAATTGCTTCCACCAGGAGAAACAGCGGAGCTAAAGTTGTTTACCTTGCAGATAATTTTGCAAAATATTTTGTTTTGTAAAAGAAGCAGGTTGAATGAGTAGCAAATAAGGATTTTTCGTCTTGTTTTAGACAATGTCTTGAATTCCATAACATGAATATTGATTTCTTATTTTCTGTCACATAAATATACATTAAAATCGTCATCAGCAGAAACCACAAAAAATGAATTTGACATTTTGTCAAATTCACACGTTTCAGACCTCCAGGACAACAAAATTTTAGAAAATGTCTATCTGACTGTGAAAAAGATAATTGAAAAGCGTTTCGTACTAATTGGCTGAAATTTATTATGCGAAATTAGGACCATGCTTGTTGATTTCTAGCAAGTTTGAACCTATGATTTTATTATCATTTCAGAACATGATGAGGTTTTTGGCTTCAACAAAACTCCGTTGGTGAAAATGATAAAATCCGTGGGTAAAAAAATAAAAATTTTATTATCTCTACGAGCATCTCAAAAAATCCGCTTTGAATAACGTGATTCCATTGCTTTTACAAAAGCTCTTATTAAAAATAAAGTAATTTAATAATTACAGCAAATAAAATTTAGAAAAATGTCATTTTGAACACGTGATTATATGAAATGATATAAATAGGAAATGCGATATTTTTTTTAACAATAAATGCGGGACAAACTTTTTTTTGATCGTTTGTAATAATAAAGTGACTCATTCGATGAAACCATTAGTAGGAATAAAAATATAATCTAACTTTCACGAGCGCGTGGTGCTTGGCCGTTCAAGAAATGATGTTCTGACAACTTAAAGATGTAAAAATAATTTAAACATTTATGTTTAGCTATCGTTCATGATCGCACTGATTCAAGAAAATTAAATGTAATATATCAGCGACACCAGTAGACATTTTAATTTCAACAAACATATAAATTCCTTGAAGTTAATGATTTATTCGGAACAAGACATAATATTATAAATTTGTAATCATAAATAGCTGACCCTTTTAGAAATTGGGAAAACTTCGAAATTATGAAAGGATTTTTTTTTAGTTTCGAGTATTCTTTATATTATTAGTAATAATTAAATAAGGATTTCATAGTTTAAAAAGTAATAACTGAAAAAAATATTTAATCGAGATACTGATCTCTATATCTTTTAGAAGCATTTATTTAATCTGACAGAATTTCCATAAATTTTTCATACTTATACATGTCAAGTTATTTCAAAAGCTTGTATCTTATTTTTATATATGACGCCAGAATGTTCTCCATTTATAAATGCAAATATGTTTTTGAAGTGTTACTTGCATTTTAAAGCGGTTTTCCCAGTACTTTTTCGCCTTCATTCAAGCCAAAGGTTAATATGCAATATTAACCTTTAGCTTGAATGCAGCATTTTTATCGACTCTGTCGTATGATATTTGGTGAGTGGCTTGGCGATGAATCCTTGGAATGCTATTAGTAGTATCTAAAAATCGAATTTATATTTTAAAAACTTTAATTCCTACCATCCGAAACAAAAATTCGACACAGAACTATAATTGTGCTCACAGAATCACATAACAAATTTGATATATTCAAGTCATTGCATTTTTTAATAACCGCATTTGCGTATGTCTGAAATATGTATGCAGACCGACAAACGGCCAATCCCGTGTAAGATTTGACTGAAAATTTGATAATGTCTACACTATAGATGAAAAATCTGTGTATCAAAATTTAGGTATTAGACAGTCGATCTTTATTGCCAAATTTAAAGACGTCGCCAATGTGTTGTTAAACCGAAAATAATGGCAAAAAAACCCGTCATAATTTAAAAAACTGTTTAAACCTTAATTGTTGTCCACCATTTTGTTGATTTCGTTAGCGTCGACGGTTTATCGCCAAATTTGAATCCGTCGCCAATGAGTTACTAAACTGTGGGTGACCGTTGGCGTAGGCGGTCTGATACGTAAGTACCAAAATTTATTTATCTAGCTTTCTTTGCTTTGTTAACTTATCATGTTAACTTATCATTTGGACAGACAGACAAACAGGCATCTTCTACACGAATTTCACTCAAAATGTGATTGAAATCTACAAATTTGAACTAAAGACCATGCATCAAATTTCACTCGTCTATACAAATCAGTTTTGTGTTATCATTGCAATGGATATTACAATCTTGATTAATCTAGTTTATTACTTGAACTCTTTATTTTGAATGATATCAATAAATCGGGCTTGAACTTATTGAGTGATCTGATAGATGTTTGAAAAGACATGCAGATGATCTGGTTCGAATTTGTTTTTATTGATCACCCTCGTGATATATTTTTCCTATTTGACTAATAAAAATGCCGTTAATTTAAAACTAATAACAATGTTTCCATTGGATACTTTGTTGCAGAAATACATTTAAAAGTTCAACAAAATCATCTTTATGCGTTTCCCCCTTAACTAATTCGTTGTCAATTTTCTAGAATTTTGTGTCAATCAATGCTTATATCTCTAAAATCAAGACACTAAGTTACTTTTGAGCATGTAATATATGTTATAGGAGTTTAATATCTTAAGGATCAAATTATTTTCTTTCATCGTAAATGCAAAGGTAAAACGAATGAACACCAGTTTAGTCTTTAGGAGGTTGGAGTGATTGTACCTGATTATCATTTACTTCATGAAGAAGATCGAAGAAAATGTGATTCTCCTATCCCTTAAGAATTAACACAAACAACCTTGTGGTATTTTATGCATGGATTACTTTACAAACTTTATATAAAAAAACTTTGAAATACACCCAATTTTTTTACTCTCTGTATTAATTATTGTCATAGGGTGTGGCTATGTTGGCTGATGGTGAGGTTCTACTTGTGAGGGGTAGTATGTCAGGTTTAAGAACCTATTCCACTGAAGAACCGTCGTGGAAGGGTGGTTTGTTTTGTGCTAAATCCATTTGAGACAACGCTCTGTGGAGAGAGTGTGTCAAATCAGAGGTCGTCCTTGCCATTTGACTATGGTTCAAAATTATGAGGTCCATCCCAAAATAGCCCAGATGTTGCTTTATAGCGGAAAGTTAATATAATAAAATTAACTAACTAACTAGCTATCGTCATAGGGGGTGTGTCAATATCTCTTTCAGTAAAAGAAAGTTGCACCTAATTAGTTTTGAAGACAGCTAACTGAGTATTCATTTATAACATCCTTATAATAAGTGAAAATAAGCTGAAATTTAATTTGTTTGGCTTAATTTTTTTAAAAAAATTATATTTGTATTTTAATTGATAAATGAAGCATATCAAAATAGTTTGACTGAAATTGCAAGCAATAACCCCCCCCCCCTTTGTTTAGGAACTTGTTCCTTCAATAACACTTGTACTTTGGAAAATTTGACCAATAATTTATTGGGAAGTCATATTAAATGTTGCTGTTACGAGTTTTAAAATTTCCTTTTATCCACACTTAAGTAAAAATACAGAGTGCCCTGGTGCCCCTTATACTCAGTTACTCTGCCTTGCTTGCTAAATTGATCTGCTGATACAATTTTGTACCATTATAGAAAACGCAGTTAGAAATTTGGATAATTTGCTTTTAAATATAACTTGCATATTAGTAGTATGAAACTTCGTAACTATTACATATCAAAACACTTAGAAAATTATTATGAATGAAACACTTAGAAAATTATTATGAATGAAATTAAATTTAATTATTAATTTTTGGTCAGTTGATTGTCCGCTTATATTTCATTATATTGCAGCAATCAAATATTAGTTTATGAGATTGAAGAAAAAATTTATTTATTTTAACTTTTTTATAACTAATCTGTTATGAATTTAATAAGAATAACAATTTTCATTAATAAATTAATCATTTAGATGAAGCTTTCTTAACCTGGATTCAAAGAAAATTTTCATTCGTTGTTGTTGTGTCAAATGGCACTTGTCATGGACAAGCCCGCCGCTGACCCATTAGCAGATTAAGCCGAATGAAGCGTCTCTTGTATTTGAGTAGCGCCAACTAGGGCCAAGAGTACGACTTTGCTACACACTCACCACATTCGCTTGCACAACCCCTTTTTACAGGGGGGCACATTCACACATCTAACAGATAGCACACAGAAGAACAACCATGCCCGAACCGGGACTCAAACCCGGGACTTCCAGAACAAGAGGAAGACGCGCCACAACTGTGCCAGCAAGCCGGCATTTTCATTCGTATTTTGCATATTCTTTTAAATGAATTAAGCCATTACTCACTGAATTAAGGTTGACTTACAGCATTTCTAAGACTTAAACTAAGACTTATTGTGCAAATATTTTCTATTTTTAAAAATGTATTATTATAAAACTGCCTTTAGTAGTGAACTTTTTTTAAGAGATTTTTTTTTTTTTTGCATTGGATTTTTTTTGAGTAGTTTCGTTTTTTTGGTTTATTCAACAAAATTTTCTGAATCTTCAAATTCTTACAAACTTATAAACCACAAAATTTTAATAACCGAACTCCTATTCTGTTCTTTGTATTCAATAATGTGTGTTATTGGGTATTTTTAATAATTTATTAAGATATTAGAACTCTTTGTCTACTGCTTCAATATGAAATTCGATGCACCGCACTTATGAAACAAAATTTGAACCTTAGAAAACGATAATGTAATTTTTTAGATTAGATTTTTTTTCCAAGTCACGCGGTATTACATAAGATGATAATAATAATAATATCATCATCATTGAATCAAAGATGTTTTATAATGGAATTGTATTCAAAAATCAAACTTTTTCAAATGTTTAAGTTTTTTAACTACAAACGAAAATTTAAATTTAGATGCTTGTAGAAAAGTTGAAAACGGTTCAAATTTTAATACATTGAAATAAATAAATAATTGCATTGCTATCAGAAAGAAAACTTTATGTATACATATTTCTAGAAACGATGAAAATTGTTTAAGTTTTAATACAATGAAATAAATCAGTGAATTAAAAAAAAACTGTTTTATAGAGAAATGTGTAGTTTAAATTTTGAATCTAATTTAAATATCGCGAATATAATATAAATTATCCTAAACACTAGCATTTAAATTTGTATAATAGGAATGATAATGTTCTGAATAATATGATAGTGTGAAAGGTAAATGTTTATGTTTATAACAAAAAAGGCGCTTAATTTAATTATATATATATTCAGAAAAATATATATATATATATATATATATATATATATATATAT
>JAOUZG010027273.1:480487-496565 GCA_026289955.1 Argiope argentata | reverse complement strand
AGAGAGAGAGAGAGAGAGAGAGAGAGAGAGAGAGAGAGAGAGAGAGAAATTTGATATGCCATTGTTTTACAATACATATTTATAAGTGAAAGCAATTGAAAAATTCATTTCCACTGTTGAATAAGAGGTAAGAAGGATTTAATTTTAAAGTAAATAACATCCTACGACGAACCCTTTGAAGCACTCAACTACTGAAGTGTACAAACCCGATTAAACTTTTTGAGAATCACACAAGAAAAAAAATGATGATAATGGATTTATAAACACAAGGAACGATCTTTACAATATATTTACTTCATTTTTCTTTCTGAAAAGATGTTAAGTCGCAATTCTTACTCGGTATAATTCTGAAAATGAGTTTAGGCATTTTTTCCATGACTTCGGAGTCTCCGGGATCACTGTACCATTCCTTTGCTTCTTGGAGAGTTGTTATCTCAGAGTCTCTTTGATGCCCCATGGGTCCGATTTTTAAGTAATATTTTCCTGAAAAATAAAAAATTTGATCTTGAAAGGAAGATAAAATAAAAAAAAAATATTTTTCTAGTTAATTAAAATTTTTTGTGAGGTCAAATACTCATTTATTAATACGCATTTTACTTTTTGCACAGGAGTAGGAGAAAATTGCAAAGGGAAAGTAAACATTGAAATTTGCAATACACTTCTATCTTAAAAATTATAAAAGGGAATTTTAGAAGTTGAAAACTGAAAGCGTTGGAATTAAATCTATTATATCTTAGGTTGTCAGAAAGGAAAATGGCATTTTTTACAATCGATTTTTCTTCAATATACTGATTACAACCAAACAAGAGGAAGAATAAGAAAAACCTAAAGAAAGAACACTCTAACGCTTTTGGTTTGATTTATTAATTCTTTAAAATTCTGCGGATAGAATTTTTGTTAAATTGTTTGGTTTTGAAGTAGCACGATTGCTATTTGGCTTAGAATTTCTTATTGATAAATATTTGATATATGATTCAGAAGTCACTAAAAATAGGCGGCACCTACATATTAGACCACCGACGCAAACGGTTAAGTAACTCATTGGCGACGGATTCAAATTTGGCAATAAATTGTCGACGTCAACGAAACCAACAAAATGGTGGACGACAGTTAAGATTTGAACGATTTTTTAAATAATGGTGGTTTATAACTCTTTGGCGACGCCTTCAAATTTGACATAAAGATCGATGGCTTAGTATGTAAATACTATTAATGCTTCTATCTAAGTTTGTGATACCACTTTTTAAATTTATAAATAAGCATATCATTGCAAATTTTGTAGACAGAAAGGTAAAAGTCTGTGTATGCATAGATGAAAGCCAAGTAATTTAGTAATTATTTCAACACTATTATGGATGTTTATGGTCCCATCACCTTCAGAAATTATTATCAATATCCACAGAGCCAAAGTATTTTCATACAATAACCCATCTTATTTAATAAAATTTTATGAAAATAATATTGGAGAGAAAAGAGCGGTTTTTTTTTCATTTTTTTGGGACAGCCTGCGACATGCGACAAGAATGATAATGATTTTTAATAACTTAAAATTCTTCGTTATTTGACTCATAATTCGAATATAAGGTTTGGTGCAATTTATACTTAGAGATGGATATCGCTTCTTTTATAATGCTAGATATGCTTAATTGCTGATTAACGAACATTTTAAAAATAATTGTAATGGAAAAAAATACCATCGGGATAAAGGATTGGAGGAAGAATGTACGTTCCAGTTGTGCTTGGAGGCATGTCTCCTATTTCTTTTTTGTACATCATAATTGTCGGCATAGAGCTGCAAATAAAATAAAGAGCAATTATATACAGAAAATAAAATAATAATTTTTTTCCTTAATGTCAATGAATATGACCTCAATTTTTCTGAGTAAATGAAAAGCGAATAACTGCCTTCAAAAATGCAAGAAAAACTTATTCACAGCAGTTGCTAAGCTCTCTTTCATTATTTAAATAGGTTCGCGGTGGCCTGGTGGTTATGTTTTGGTTCGTGAGCCGAAGGGTTTCGGGTTCGAGACCAGATTCCACTGATGAATCCACTGATGTACAAGGAGGTCTGTTACACGTTAAATCCGTCAGGGTCAAACGTCCTCCCACTGGTGAGGTGAGGTGAGATTTTGAGAGGGGATGCCAGCTCTGGCGTCGTTCTCGTCCTCTGATCGTGGTTCAGAATTACGAGGTTCGTTCCAAAATATGCCTAGTGTTGTTTTACAACGGAACATTAATACAACTAAACTAAACTAAATTCTTTATTTAAACAACAATTGAGTTCAGTGTAGAACGTGAGGAACATTGTTTAAAGTAATAAAAAAACAAGATATTCTGACAAGAACGATATTCCACTGACATGATGTTTTGTGTGGTTTGAAACAAATGTTCAGTTGAATACAATGGCTAAACCAATAATCAGTTGAATACAATGGCTAAGACAAAGGTTCTCTTTAAAAGGCTTCCACAGTTTTCCTGTATAGCCTTGCAACTCATTGGCAAGCAATGTTATGTTGAATATTAACGTTTCGGCGTATTCTGGAAGTTTTTACTTTAATATCTCGTTCTTTGTAGCAATTAAATTTAAATCGTTTTCAATATTCTATTAAATATTTAATAGTATGTTTTCCCATCGTTAAAGCTCAAGAATGAAGATTTTTGAGTACAATTTTATGCTTTCTGGGAAATATAATGAAAAATTGCTTCTGATTTTTTTGAGTTATATATAGAATTTTTTTCCTTAGACCCCCAACTGTCTAGCCATCATCTATACATCTAAAATAATTAACTAAACCAAATAATCATTCCTCGTAGCATAACCACTATGCTAATTTCTCTGATTTTGTTTCAAATGGAATCAATGCCACCACTGGTCATATGAAGCTCAAATGAATTTCATAACAAATAACTGGTATTCTTTTTTAACCACCATATAATAACGAAAGATATTTAGAAAGTATTATTTCATTGTATATTTTCTCAGGAGAAAATTTCTTAGAAATATTTGTCTATCATAACCACTAAATAAAATATACAATGTACCGACACTACAAAAGTGAACAAAATTTGAAAATTTTATATGGTTTATAGAAAAAAATGAAAAGTACAAATTATACAATTACCTTTACGAAGCTAATCAAGTTTTAAAAATGAAATGTATGCAAACAAAATTAAAGAATGATAAAAATTAATATTTTACCTCAATCTCTCTCTCTCATCGTCAGGAATTTCCAGCAGCGCTGCTGTTTCCTTGTGCACAGCGATCTTTAAGTGTTGAGGCAGACCCAGTTTTTTGAAATTCGTGAATGCTCCCGTGCAAAATAAAACTCTCTTGGCTTTTATTATTCTCCCATTTTCTGTTAAAACCTGAATTAATAAAAAATTAAAAAAATAAAGCAATTAGCATACAATAACTCATAAAATAACACAAGAGGGGAAAAAATAGGGATTTCTATAACGATTATCCGAGTAGGGTTTGAAACTAAATGAAATATACTTTTTCTATGTACTGAATTGTAATAACAATTACAATTCATTTTAAAATACAATTACAATAATCTTAAAATTGTAAGATTATTATCGCCAAATTTGAAGGCTTCGCCAATCAGTTGCTAAACCGCCAATAATGGCAAAAAACTGCCATTATTTAAAAAATTGTTCAAACTTTGTCTTCCACCATTTTGTTGGTTTGTTGACGTCGGTGGTTTATCACCAAATTTGAATCCGTCGCCAATGAATTACTAAACCGTTGGTGATCGTTGACGTCGCCGGTCGCCAACGAAGTACCCAACATTTTAAGGCCACTCTTTGTGGGCAAAGCATGGATTACATATATGTTTCTCTTGACAATTCTAGTAATTATGCTCGCAACTTTATAATGCTACTTGTTGGCGAGTTACATAAGACTGGAGGCATTTTGTTACCATCTTGTAAGAGTCTGAAATATAGAAACAATATTCTTAAAATACAATTTGTATTCTTACCTTATGCTCTCCTGAATCATTTTCTGAAACCTCCTGGACGACTTCACTTATCAAATGGCAACCTTGCATCTTCGCCACCTTTTTCTGCGCCTCGACAAGGTTGCGAGGGCTTATGTGACCGGCTCCATTATTGTCAAGAAAAGGATGTAAACTTTCCTCTAGTCTCAAAAATGGATATCTAGGCAGGAACAAAAACCATTCTTTACACTTAATTCTATATTGATAGTTAAATATTGATTTTGTTACCAACATTTATGTTGTTATTATTACTGTCACTTGCCATGGACAAGCTTCGCCGAGGCACCAGCGACTTAAAACAGTC
Organism: Argiope argentata; assembly: GCA_026289955.1. Lineage (NCBI taxonomy): Eukaryota > Metazoa > Arthropoda > Arachnida > Araneae > Araneidae > Argiope > Argiope argentata. The sequence goes on along the minus strand of JAOUZG010027273.1, from coordinate 492,260 downwards.
GAAAGGATCGCCTCTTGTTTTGAAGTCGTGCCAAATGGGACCAAGACTTAACTACGTACTCATCACAGTCTCTTGCACAGCCCCTTTTTAGGAGGCAAATTCATAAACCGTACATATAGAACACAGAAGAACATCCATGCCCGAACCGGGATTCTAATCTGGGACGCCTAGCTCTCGAGGAAAATGCTCTACCCCTATACCAGGATGTCGGCACCAATGTTCATAATATATAATAGTAAAATTCAAATCTTTGTGATTCGATGGACTGAGCCTGCCTTACATTCTTTTTAAATGTTTTTTTTGGAGAATTATCCTTGTCAATCTGCAGGGAAAATATATTAATTTTTCATAAGCTTTTATAAAAAAACTATGTTACGATTAAAACTTAATTAGAATACTATACTAATAAATTTAGGTGCATGTCATTGAATTCAACAGGTGGCACCTCCTCAAACAGCTACGTCTGTTGGTGGTAAAAGCAACACAAACTATGCTAATTATTTTATGATTCCATTTTGGCCTTTCCAATTGCATTATTCAACTGAATTTTCACAATTTTCGATTTAATTTCATTTTGGTTTAATTATTCTGGTGACATTTCGTTGGAACTGAGCCGTGTATTTTATCATGGTGGTCACTTTTTGCATTCAGCAGAATGACAAAAATAAAATAAAAATAGCATTGTTATAGGCACTGGAACTAATCTGTATATATAATAAAACCCCTTCAAACGAAATTGAAGATTTAAAACGTGCTGATATATTGGTTTGATATCGATAAAGATTTGCATGAAACTGAAGTCAAAAAAATGTGTGCACCTTTTATTTAGTGATCCTCTTTGAGATAAATCGACGAAGGGAACTCGATTAATTTTCAGTTCTCCTAGCCAACTCAGAAGAAGTGGACTTTCTTTTTCGCCAGCCAGCAACGTTCCAACTGGGTGATAGAATTTAATTCCTGAAAAGGTAGATCTCGGTGTTATTCTTTGTAGTCATATTTTTGAGTGCAAGTGGTACATTCAAAATGAAGGTATTATAGTTGTTGAAAACATGACTTCGAGATATTGATGTTTCCACAAACTCCAAAGCTCCACGATTTTGAATAACACTCTTTTCAAATTATTTATGAGCATAAATCCTTTGAATCAATTTTGTTGAAAATTTTATATAAATCAATAACTTTGGCAAGACAATATACCAGAATGTATTCCTTTTTTTTGCGCATTTATTATTAAGTAGGCATATATATTAAAGCTTACTCCCCTTTTCACTCGAATTTAATATGACTCATACGATTTGATGTCGCATACACTGAGACATACAAGTGCAAAGGGTTAGTAGATAGTCTGAAAGAAAAATAAAGATTTAATGTATTTTGTCAAAATTGATATTTGAGTTGTCTTTCAAGTAATAATAAATCCAAACAATAAACTTCTTTCACCTAACTAGTTGCTAAATTCAGTCAACATATCCTCGTGAATTATAAGACAGACGAAGTTTTGCTCTCTTATTTTGTCAAAAAAAAATTAAAGATTTTAACTTAAAAAACACACGCCAAATACCATGAAATTGTTTTTTAATTTCTGATGTAGATAGATTGACCACCAAAACAAACGGTACTTACGTATTATGCCTTCAATATTTATCGTCAAATTTGAATGAGTTACTAAACCGCCAATAATGACAAACAACCGTCATTATTTAAAAAATTGTACAAACTGTAACTGTCGTCCGCCATTTTTTTGGTTTCGGAGAAGATCAATTAGAACTTTTTCTGCTCTGATTTTTTGACCCGTTAAAATGATTGAAATTTCGGATTTGACGGCCAACGAAAAAGATGCAGCGACGTATTTCCAAAGTTATGGAATGATTCCATCTTAAAATACGTGATTGAATAGACAAGAGATGAGTTTATACGGGAAAACAGACAAACAATGGTGGTGTAATGTATCAAAGAGTTCTGACCACCTAAGTTAATTGGCTGGAGGTGGTAGGCGACCATTTCCACATGGATGGCCTAAATAAGTTTGTACCAAAATTTTAATCTTTAAGCGAAAAATTGAAATTTAATTATCTATCTGCTCGAGAATCTCAAAAAAAATCGGCTTTTAATAATGCGTTGCCATTGCATTTACAAAATCTCTGATTGAAAAAAAGTAAACTAAATACTACGGCAAATAAAACCTAGAAAAATGTCATTTTGAGCACTTGATTATGCGAAATGAAATAAATAGGAAGTGTGATATTTTTTTATACAATAAATGCGAGACAAAGTTTTTCGGATCGTTTGCAATACTAAAGTGACTCCTTCAATGAAAAATTAAAATGAATAAAAATATAATTTGGCCGTTCAAGAAATTATGTTCTGACATGACACATTGAAATATACATTGCTGATTTCATTTTAATCTTTTATTTATTTTATAACCTTAATATGATTATATTCTAAAATTTGATTCTTAAATTTATTGGAAATCATAGAAAAAAAATTTTAAATGATTTTTTTTTCAAAGATTTAATTCACAAATAACTATTTACGATTTAAAATTAACTCAATCTGGAATCTAAAAATAATTTGAATGCGAGAAGAAACGATTAGAAAATTTAATTAAACTATTAGATGTTCAATTTCTATTTTTTAACTGTGGTCTGTTTATGAAAATAAATGTAACCAAATCAAGGAAAATCGTTTAAAAAGTAATTAGAATTTTATTTGAAACAAATTATTGGAAAAAATCTCTAATGTTTTTTTAATTAAAAGTATACTTGATTTTCCTACTTAAAACAGAAATCTAATATACACATTATTTGATCAATTTATTTAAATAATCAAATTTTTAAAATTAATCTATAAAAGAAAGTAAACTAAATATGCATTAGGGCTCAATACAAGACTATTTCACTTGTGTTTCTATCAATTTATGCTGCAAACATTAACCCTTTATCTACTGACGGTACTTATAAGTACCATTTAAATCTGGATTATATTTTCTTAATATGACTATTTTTGCAGATGGTATTCTAAAAACAAGGAGAACGTAACCCAAGTAGCAAGAAGTAATATAAGCCAGAAGTAGGAATGAAAAATATTTAATTAATAATTCAATTAAGACATTTCTATTAATTAAAATTTTTCACTTGGGTTCTCTGGGATTATTCTGTAAGGAAACTTAACTATTGGTTCAAAAATGAAGCTGTAAAATTGGTGGCAACATAATTAAATAGGTAAAGAGTTAAAGTAACATAGGTGAAGTAACACCAAGTTTTATTGTGGATTTTTAATCTGCTAACATTCTTTGTGCTAAATTTTCAAACTCACTTATCTCACTTTATTTAGTTTTGATTCATTAAAATCTTGTTTCGGAGAAACATTGGACAATTTTTTTTGGCAATTTAGGAATTTGAAATGTTGGTCCGATGTCGAGAACGTCGTCTTTGCCGACACTCCATTTGCTTTAAGTCAACTATACATCACATCCTGCAAATACTGAATAGCACTGGCGAAAGACCATAGAAAAGCTCAACAAAAATATTTATGATATTAGAAATGTATTAAAAATTTCCTTTCTAAAGAAATTTCATTCTTTTCGAACTATTATTGCTTACCTGATAACTTCTCTATCTCTCTGAATCTCTCGATCGAATGCTTGGATAAAACCTGAATCGCTCGATCACGTTCTGCAACAAGAACCACTCTACCTTCATCGTAATAAGAACTAAATATTTCTCGAGAATCATATTCATTTATCTATCATGAGAAAGAACATATATACTTCATTTTGGCGGGAAAAAAACTGTACTTACGTATTAGAACGTCGCCGCCAACGATTTATAACTCATTGGCGACGGATTCAAATTTGGTGATAAACCGTCGACAGCAACGAAACCAACAAAATGGCCAACGACAGTTAAGGTTTGAATAATTTTTAAAATAATGGCGGTTTTTTGCCTTTATTGGTGGTTTATTAACTCATTGGCGACGCCTTTGAATTTGGCGATAAAGATCGACGGTCTAATACGTAAGTACCTAATATTTTGGTTTCATGCACTTGCAGAATTTAAAACCTTTCAAACAGTTGCAAGATAATGTGAGTGTTCCTTTTTATGAAAATAAAACTATTCATAAAATAAAAATTAGTTTAATATGAATACCAGAATCCTCGTTCACATCCGTTTAATAACCAAATGTCTATGTTATACCATAAGCAGATAAAATTATTGAAATTTTTATGTAGGCAATAAATTAAAGTAATTCCATTCCCGCTTAAATCAGGGAGTTTTGAAATAGTAACGACTATAAATATTTTCTATGAAAAAAATTTCCTCAAAATATTCTTACAGTTTTTTGGATACTGAACTCAAAATTTGTACATTTAAGAGCAATTTAATATTATTTAACTGAATTTATTTAATATATTCATAGCTTTTAAGAAATTATTTGTTTTATATAAAGTACATTCGAGAAAGAATAATTTATTATTAAATTTAGATTATTTTCTCTTAACGAGTGAGATGTGTGTTAAACACAGAAGTAAATCCAGAGAAACCAGGCTAAAATCGGATCAATAACATGCGACCCATGTCTGTCTTCCTTTTTACGACTCCCTCTCCGTATTTATCCTTCCTCTAACCCTTTCTGCTGCTTTTTATACGTCATTTATGTCTTTTTACTTTAGTTAGGTATACAAGTGTTTAATATCAAATTTTGAGCGGAAAGACTTCTTACATTGTCTTTGCATTGTCGGAGAAAGAATCAATTTCTAGAAAATGTGTTAATTCACCTGATTGTTTTGGCTATATTTGAGAAGTCAAAATAAATAAAAAGCTTAAAATGAAGTATGCATAGCATATTTCAATGAATCATGCCAGAACATTATATCTTGAATGGCCAAGAACCACGTGCTCGTGCAAGTTAAACTATATCTTTATTCATTTCTAATCGTTTCATTAAATGAGTCACTTTAATATTGCAAACGATCCAATTTTTTTTGTCTTGCCTTTATTGTTTAAAAAATATCACATTTCCTATTTATTTCATTTCATATAATCACGTGCTCAAAAGGACATTTTTCTAGGCTTTATTGGCTGCAGTCAACTTATTTTTTTAAAAAATCAGAACTTTTGTAAATGCGATGGTAACGCGTTATTAAAAGCTGATTTTTTAAAATGCTCGTGCAGATAATGAAATTTTTATTTTTCGCCTACGGATTAAAATATTTATCTCAAGTATACGGATTTTTATCTTATTTCACGTATACGGAATTTTATTTTTCGTCTACGGATTTTTGTTGAAGCTAAAAACCTCATCCTAAAAACAACATCATGTTCTGACATGATAAAAAAATAATATTGAAAGTTGCCGATAGGGAAAATATTGGCGTTTCTGTCACGAGTGAACGATTCTTGACTATTGATGTGCTCTTGACAATTGTTCGTGATTGATTGTTGTGTGCTTAATATGGACCCTACCTGACCCCAATATGATTCATGGGAAAAACTGTTGTGCACTAGACAATGTAATGCTGTGGCTGCTCTTAAGCAAACCCGCGTCTTGAAGCAGAGGATAAGACGGGCTGTTAAGAACATCGAAAATGATAGTTTACATGAAACATTAGAGAACATCATACACCAAATGCAATATGTTTCACACAGGGAACATCAGAATAGTGAAAATGTTGCATGGCGTCTAGGGGGACCCTAATTTATTTAAGTAATTACTTTTTTAAAATTCTTAACCTTTTGAGTAAACCTTTAATAATAATTTAACATTTTAAATAAAATATTATTTTCCGTGAGTTTCATGAATTTTTTCATAGCTGTATTCCCACAGCGCCAGTATATCCCTTATCGGTGACTTTTGGTATTAATTTTTTTTTCTAATTCTGTGGAATTTATTTTCACATGCTTTCCACAATGTATACATGAAATGTGGTTTTATTTCTTTTAGCTGCTGATATCACCAAACGGGAAAGTTATTTTATAGCTGCTCTGTATATTACTATGAGGAATTATAACGTTTTTTTATGCCTTTTAAATAATGACTGATCTAGAATACAAAGGCAAAGGATGCATTTAGGAATTGATTAATCAAAAGTGACAATATCAAAATAATTTGATGCGAGTGATTTTTCCTAAATTATAAAATCGTTTACTAAACAAAAAGTTTTTAAAAAAATTGATTTTTTTGCAGATTTTTGCTACCGATTACCTTTGGTTCTTCCGGCCCAACTAAGCAGACTTTCAAACAAGGGTTGGCGGAGGCATGCCTGGCAGCTGAAGATCCAAACATACCAGCTCCGATGATGCATAAATCGTACGTATCCATTCTAAAATTCGAATAACTGGAATAATGAAAGAAAAAAAGCAGCATTAAGAAAATTTTTTAATGAAGAGAAACGGTCGGTAAGTTGCAAAAATAAAACTGGTATTTATTCAAGATTCCCTGCCTTTTTCGATCAACTGTTTCGCCGGGATCAGTAGCTGCTAAAAAATTTTATTAAATGTTTTATCTAACTTGATCTTGATGATTTCTTAAACTACAATTAATAAAAAAACTTTCTTGTGGAAATATTTTTAATTAAAATATAAGGGTGGAAAGCAAAATCATTCAGTATAGAAGTTTTATGTATTCTACAGAAAATATTTTACAGTTCGAGTAATAACCGAAAATTACTCAATTTCTTATTAAAGAAAAAAAAATTCCAAACAAGAAAACAAAAGATAGATTTTTATATACCCATTTATATAATATTAAATTATTTCACTGTCTCTCCGACGATCTCGAAGACACACTCATAAAGAATACTGAATTAACAGAATGCGGTACTTACGCGTTAGGCCATCGATCCGCCAACCACGACAAATTTCATTTTGGTGGCCAAAATTCTTTAATGCGCTTAAATATGTGGCAAATCAGTTTTGGCCCATAGTCGATCTATTGACGACCATTTTTTGATTGGGCGAAAATGATCGACGTCTTAATATATAAGTACCAAAATACCAACACCTTACGGTAACTATGGTTGAGGTCTAAGAGCCATCACCGGTCATGGCACAACCTTTCCCTAATCAAGTACGTCACGTCATCGATGGGAGGAGCTAACTAGATCTCCTGCCTATTTGTACACCCTCCCGAGAGTTGAGATCCAACCATCATGCCGGTGGCCTCTCATCCTCTTTTCGAGGAGCTTCCCCGGGTAATATTATATGATATTAAAATAGCTCGATTGTTTTTAAATGTCACACTTAAAACAATGTTTGTCATTGTTTACTTTTAAATTAAATTTTAATTGTAAGCAACACAAATTTTAAAAGCTAGATTAAAAGCATACTTTAAATACCTACACATTATTGAAAATTAAACCATTACTTCATACTTTCTTCATCAAAAATGGAAGTCTAATTCAAAGTGAAATAATTGTAACAAGAACAGATACTATTTAATTATATTTAAAACAACCAAATATATTGAAGTAAGCTATAATTAAATTAAATTTCGAGTGCATTAAGGAGAAAAAAAACCCATCAGAAGTGCACTCAATTTTTAATTGATTAAAATTTGAAAAAAAAAGCTCTGATTTTCAACTTTAGCAAATTTGTTCTAACGTTCTGTCTGGTTAAGAGGAAACGTATAAAAATAAACAGACATTCATATTTGTTATTAGTAGACAGATGGAGGCAAATCAAAGTTTTCTATTTTCATGTAGGTTTTGGAAATATTCTATTTGTCACAAAAAAAAATCAAATTTCCTGTAAAAGAGTTCCTAAAAATAACCTTTCCTGTCCAGATTGGAAGGATAATCAATTGTATAAAAGAAGGACTTTAATAAAACTATTACAATAAAATAAAATAATTATAATGATTATGTTTTATTGGAGCACTAAAAAAATAATAATTAATTCATGCATAACTGGCTGGCAAATGTTGATAAAATATTCATTTTCTATTTTTCAGCATTCTTTTTCATATTTACTATCAATAAAAGTGCCTTTTAAAAACTCTTTAAACATTATAATGCTAATTGAAATACTTTTTGTAAATTATATAACATAAAAATCAGTGCATGAAAATAGAATGGAAAGGCTTTAAATGCTATAAAATATGTTATATAATGTTAAAAAAATACTTAAACCTCTATAAAAGTTATAAAATACTAATAATCATAGACATTCATTATTATAATCAACATTACAAATGAAACTACGCTTCCTATTTACTTAAATGTTTTTGACTTGCCTCCTACATGTTTGTAATGTTTTAATTTCCGTTTTTTTTTTGAAAAAAAAATGTATTGAATATATTTTAAAATCGCTTCATAAAAATATTTTCATATTGGTTCTTACAATGGTAAACAAACCAAATTGAAATGTGTAATCAAGAAACAATTTTTGGCGTAGTAAAAATACGTTTAAATAATAAACAAATTGAAAACTTATGGTGATGCACTGGTTTAGATACAAATAGTTATTCCAAAAACAGAATTCATACATAAGCAATTTAGTTAAATAAGTCTATAATCCTTCAATTCTAATCACAAATAATGTCGAACTAATAAAACAAATATAAAAACTTACTTGAAAGCGGACATAAATGATTGCTTTTGAGAAACTCGTCGTTTTTGATTGTATGAAAATTGGAGTTAAATAGCCGAAATAATCGACCCTTTTAATGATTCATCGTTGGATTATTTTGATCGTAAATCATTTATCATGAAAGATTATTGAATCGACGGGCGCAATGCACTATTTATCAGTAAATTGTTAAAGATTAGATTAATCTAATCTAACGTAACTATAGGATTGTTTCATCAGCTTGTATATTACTGGAAACTATATATGATGATTTAAGGGGTCAAATTACGTTCACGATTTGATAAGGTAATTATCAAACGCATAAGAAAACTTTGTGGAATATTGAATTTTTAAGATAATCGTTTATAGCTAATCTCTTTGAAAAGAATGTTATGATGTATGATCTTATGATAAAATAATTACATCGATTAAAAGACAAGTTAATTTTTTGTCATATTTTAAATATTTTCTTGAAAACAGTTACAATTAGACTCTGATTTTAATATCAAAATGAATATTTCTGAATAAAAACAAATAAAGCTTTATTCTAACTCTATTATTTAACAGTTTACAGCAAAAAGTAAATGATTATATTCAAACAAATATTGCTTCAAATAATTTCTGCGGTAATTCAGATTTCCATTTCCCTGTGAGGCTGAGGTCGGCTGCAATCCTGCCAACTTCATCGCATATCGTAGCTCCTCTGCCGTTACCCACCACGGCTACGGTTACAGTGGGCGATATTCGATCTATGTAGGGAAGGTCACTGGGGCTGTCACAGGTAACGCATGTCTTACCTATCACCTCCTCCACCTTAAGACCTGAAAGAAAAACTCGCGTGAGTGTCGAAACATTACGTCAAGTTAAACCAATAATAACAATAATAAACATTTACCCTTTTTAAAAACACTTTTGAATACATTATTGGGCAAATTAATTAAGCATTCAGTTATTCATGCTACGAATATTTCATCTCATCGTAAAATCTATTTCCTTATATAAGATGAGGTTTTTAATGCATTAAAAAAATGCATGTTTTTCATTTTTCGGTTAAAAAGTTTACAAATGAAATATTGATGTTGTCAAAAAAGAGAACAAAAGATTTGACAAATCTAAGTATCAAACTAAGCTAGGAATAATAAATGACATGAATTTATTACGTGTTAAATACTATTATTGATCAAAACGCACTGAACGGCTTTTCATTTAACGTATGTGGTGTTGGTGCCAATTAAGGAACTTCGACTCTCCGTAATCCCTCAGTATGACAATTCTGGGAAGTTTCTGCTATAGAAATTTAAAGTAAAAGCATACAAAAGTGAAGCTAGGCGCACCAGTATTTTTTAACATTGCATTAGTGCTGCCAAGTATGCATTTTGTGCACACATATTTGTAATACCTTTTTTTGTAGTAAGTAATACAGAGAATTTGTAACTCGAACAAAAGTTCTCCCTCGAATATGAAATATATAAATTATTATATATAATATATGTCCATTTTGATTCTGGTATTTTTATGCATACCAGAACCAAAATTGGCAATTTATGTATAAATTTATGTATAATTCTCACCGGGAATCATGTCGACGAGGAATGTTGAGTATTTGTCGAGCACTTCCTGATCTCCTCCACTTTTGTACCATTCTCTGATTTCCTCCAGTGTTTTCACTTCTGGATTTCTCTGTGTGCCCATGTGACCAATTTTCAGATACCACTGACCTGAAAGAAATTAAATGACAGCACCGAAAATTAAATTCATTATACGGTGCAATCAAATGAAAGCAGAACTGTGGTTGCGAGGATGTAAAATAACGTGCTGAAAACTTAAATTTCTCTTGTAGATGATTGTACGTCCCAGATGAAATCTGTGAATTATAAGCAAAATGACGGCATGTCATTGAGTAAAACAGAAACTTCAAAGCGAGTAACGTCTTCACGATTCTTCAAAAACAGACTCAGCATATAGTGAATCAGTTTAAATGGGAAGATAATGTTAGTAGCATCGACATATGAAACCGAAAGTACAACGCGTGTAGAACGTGCAGTAAATTTTCAATAGCTCAGTGATTTTTACTGATGGACATATGGGCACTGTTGACATGCCATGAATAAGTTAATCAACGTATTTAATGTAAACAATTGGTTTTGTATTGATCTAAAAATATACATTCCACGATGCATCAATACTTAGTATAAAATAAAGTCCCCTGAAAGCGTCTGTATGTTTGAAAGATAAAAGCTCGAGAAATATCTAACTGATATTGGAGATATTTGTACCCTCTGTAGGGTATTTATTGAAGAAAGTTTTAGAATATTGAAATAATATCAAATTAAAAAAAATTTCATAATTGCGATTTTAATTATTTTCCCATTTTGATACATGCATGCTTAAAATCGCAGTACCATTGCTTTGTACTTATCTGCGCATGTGCAAAAATCTAAAACTGTGCATACCTAACTATCCGGGCTGTGGCGTATGCGATACATTTCTTTGTTTACGTCTGATTTTAAACATCGATTCAAAACTCATTGAGCCCCTAAAATAGAGATCCAACCTTGGACGAAGCACATTAAATGTCAAAATACTTCGTTTGTAGCGCGATTATGAGAACGTAGAGAAAAGAAGCTTTCGGTTAGGGAATATCAGAGAAAGGATGTCCACATATCGGGAAAGATAGACTTCTGTTGAGTGAACTAACCGTCTCTCTTTAAATCGCTCTGCGAATGAATTCCAGAGACAGAATGAATCTCCTTAGGAGCGATGCGATCAATCTCCAAGTCAAAATATTTCATAAAAAAATAATAAGAAGCAAGCTGAATTTAGTTTTCATATCTTATTATAGAGACGATAAACGAGTGTGGAACAGTGGGCATAATGACTTATCTGTAAATTTTAAAAGTGATTTTTATTGTATATTTTTAGTGAGCTGTTTTGTCAATGAACATATATTTTTACCTTTTCAACAGAATAAATATTTCTGAATGCGTGCCATAAAATTTTTTTGTAGTTATTTTTTATGATTTCAAAGTATATTTTCTATGTTTGTTTAATGTCGTATGATATACTCATGTCATATCGGATGGAGGTTAGAGTTAATTTTAAAGCTAATTTTTCCTTTTTATGCTATGATAAGGGTAACGATGTGCAGGTACTAATTATATATATATATATATATATATATATATATATATATGATCTCGTGT
>JAOUZG010027273.1:464766-480387 GCA_026289955.1 Argiope argentata | reverse complement strand
TGGGTGCAGTAGCGCTTCTGAGGGTATGGATCCCTGAGCACCCGAAGTCAGAAGTCTCACTTCTAGCTCATATGAAGATGACACACACACACTCACGCGCGCGTGTAATTATTATAGCGAAGATTATTATTAGTAATTTTAGTGTTAATTATGAATAATCACTGACAATTAATGTAGTCAAAGGATTGTTATATATATTCTCATTTCTAAGCAAATTTAACAGTAAATTTGGTTTCGCTTTCTTCATGACATAAATAGAATTTGTGTTAATCAATGATACCAAGATTTTATTATTTATTTCTGCGCTTCTGTTTCACTGAAAGACACATGTTGTCTTTTTAATATGAAAATTCCCCTGAAAATATAACATTTTACCGCTAGAACATAAATTTCACTTTAATTTTAGCGCACAATGCGATGGCCATTCTAATCGTAGTCCAATAGTCGACTTCTAAACATTTAGGATATATATATATACTTTCAGTTTGAAAAAAAATGTTTTATAAGTTTTTACACAGAAAATATAAGTCTTTATACAATCTCATATTCTATTAGTCACATTAATACCTTTAATAAATACAATAAAAAAAACTTCATTATTTAATTATTAAAACTCTTTTTTGTAAAAATAAATTAGGTATACGTGCAAATAATTTCAAAGCACAATTATCAAGTTTTGAAAAAGTAGAATGTTTGAAAGAAATTAAAAATATTATTACAATAATTATTTTTTTAAACATGCAATAAAAATATAAACTTAATATCCTCTTTATATACAAAAATATTTAAAGAAAAATAACGACTTTTGAAGTAAATAGTATGATGAACTAAATCATTTGATTAGAAATTGAAAAGGTATTAATATATGATTATAATAAAGATTTCGTAATTTTCAAGTAATAAAAATTTCATCATAATATTTGACAAAATGTCTTCATATCGCTGACATATTTTAATGCATCATCAAAAAATCTTTTTGTAGCACATTATATAGCATTATTGGCATGATATATTTATCAAAACAATTGTCATGGTTCGCAGACTTTATTGGCAAATAATTTCCTATTTGGCAAATAATTATGGAGCAATAATTTGGCAGCATGGCAAATAATTGTCCTGGCTGGACAAAAATCACGGATCTTATACTTTATTTTTGTGTATTTCGAAAGGAAGTAATTTAATGGATGAAACTTTGCAAATTCCAGGAAAATTCCGTTTCAGTACTATACCATATTACTAGAGGGCATAGCTTTAACTTTTCAGGAAGGGGGGAGTTCACTATAGTCCCATTCCACATATCGATGCTTGGATAGGTCTGCCTGTGGGATTCGAATTTAGATTCAGAATAAATGTTTACAACGCAAAACAGTAAATGATCTAAAGTTAGTTTGATAGAAAGAAAGCTTCCTTTTTGTAAATTAAATGAATTGTCCCTGTTTCTATCCCACCTTCATTTCTTGTGTCAGACTTAGAATTAGGCTTTTACTTCAGGCGGTGCCTTATTATTGCAAGTTTACTTTAACGAACAGAAGCCGTTACACTATTGATTTTAACGTGTGGTTGATGGATTTGACTTACCAAATATCAAGTGAAAGGGTCAAGACAAAAACTTGTTGCAATGAAACGTTTATCAACATTCCAAACAAGTGATAAACAGAAAGATTCTTACCGTCGGGATACCTAATCGGTGGTAGGATGTAAGCTCCTTTTGCGGCAGTCGGCATATCGGCCAAGTTATCCCTGTACATCATCATGGTTGGCATGGAACTGAAAATAAAATATGCATACTTAGTTTTATCTTTTTTGTTTTACATAATTCACCAATATATTGTTTAGTGATGTATCAGATTGGAGTCAAGAAGGAGGCCATTTTGGCTTTCCTGTTGGCATCAGACAGATTTTAAACTTTGGTGTGATATTCGTGATCCTTGTTTTCTGGTGAATTTTCCAGAGTACCCACTGTATTTTTTGTTTCCTTCCTTTGTTGAAGTGATATATTTTGTGATGTTCGTGATCCAACTTCTGTTTAACCCGGCAAAAGCTACGAACCACATTTCTGGAGCATACGCCGGAAAACACACCTTCCTTCCTTCCTATACGATTGGTTTTCCTTTTTTGTGAGCAGGAAAACACTTTCTAAAAATCTCATTTCTTTGACTTAAAATAAAAATGAAATTCAATTTAAAATCAAAAATAATTTTTTCTAATTCTTTGATTCAGATAATTTTTCATGATTATTGTATAAGCATATAAAGAAAGGGAAGAAAATGCTTTTGTAATTGCACGGATAATTTACAGCAGGATAAATAAAATAAGCGGAAGCTAATTTTTCACATGTAAAACTTTTTATTTAAAATACATTATAAACCTATAACATAAAGTAATATTGTATGATTGAGTAATAATCAGTATGTATATATATATATATCTACTGTAGTCTGTAATACTGAATAGAGTTTAATATATTAAAATATTTTAGTTTAAACTATTATCAGAAGCAAACTCCCCTTTTCTCTTATGGATTTTTTGTAGTTGAGAAAGGGTTTTTAATGTGATGACTCATTTTTTTAATGTGATGTGCGCGAACAATTCTTAGCATGCATAAATAGTTGGAGTCCGTGAGCTGAAGTCTGTAATTTTTTTAATTAAATTTTCTATTCAAGGTACAAATTGAAGGTCATCGCGTATATTTTATATAAGAATTTTTAAAATTTTTTATACAATTATATTTTTTATTATCTATGTTTTCAAATCGATTCTACTGATTAGTTTTGTTTTTTAAGCTTATGAGCCTTATAGACAATAGAAATCTTCGGGCAAGAAATAAAACTTTTATTGTTATTGATTATTTGCATCTAAATTATGCTACAGATACTATATTTTTTGTTAAGGATATTTTTTTCATTTCTGTATTGTGTCAGTGGACATGATATTTTGTGTTATAAATTTTGTTAGATAATATGATCTGAGGTATTGATCCTGTGAGGTAGTGTCAATGAGGTAACAGTCCACATGGACACATTCTCTAATTCCTAAAAATTTCTACACAATTTAAATTTCAAAAAAGCTCTAATTATAGGAGGAAACGATTCAAGATATCAAAAAATAGACTTATTTTTATGTTTTAAAAAGTAAACTGGTAAGCCTCAATTTCAATTTCTGTTTCAGCTTCATAGATATTGCCTTTTTTTAAATAAAAAGCTAAAAATAAATAAAATGTGAAATGCATTGTTTGTTCTCTATTTTTTCAGGGTATTTGCTGCAGGAAACAAATATAGTTAAACGAATAAAAATAATAATTAATTCAAAGAGAAATTGAAAGCCATTAAGGGAAATAAGATTAATTGTTCATTGTTCAAAATACCAAACCAGGGCCTGACTAAGACAGGGACATACGGAGCAGTTGCCCCTGGTCCTCACATCAGAGGAGAACCCCTAAATTTAATAAAAACTTTACTCTTATTTTAATTATTTAATGAACTTTTTAAAAAACAATATATCAGTACAGTGTAAAATCCGTCATTTTTATGCTAGCTTCATCATTGACCTATCGCATAAGCACACACACACACACATTTTTTTTGTAAATCTAGGGTTTTCAAGCGTGTAAAATTCTGCTAAATTTTCGCAATTACAATGGGCGAATTTGGCCAATTAAAAGTCTGCCTTTTTACATGTTGAAAATTGTGATTTTTTAAAACATTTAAAAGAAAATTATTTTTATATTCCATTGTTCACTGTTTTATGCATCTATAATTCAGTTAATGGAAAGAAAATAATAAATTAGTTAAAACAAACATTACTTTTCAGAGACAAAAAATTCAGAGCAATTCGCCGAAATACAATTTAGTAACAACAAAATAGTGAAAGGCATGGAGATGGCCCCTAATGTGAGTATGGTGTGTACGGAGGCAGCAGATGTGGGGAATTTTGCATTAATCATGTCAAAAAGGGAATAAAGAAATAAACAAAAATATATAAGTACAGAGTAAGATAATGTGACCCCAAGCATTCAAAAATTTGGATTCTCGAAATTCCATAATAACCATCTAAAGCCCCACTTCAAAAATTGTGAAAAAAAGAACACTTTATCGCACGCATTGGAATTAGATAATCTTCTGCTACTCCTAAATCATAACTCCGTTTTTTAATTTCACTATATTTTGATAGCTAAACAAATTATAGAGTAAAGGAAAATTAAAAAAAAAAACGGTATTGAAGAATAGCAAAAATTCTGTTATGAAACTGACAAAAAGAATGTTGTGACATCTATGCCAAGAAGATTAAAGTCAGCCATTAATTCCAAATTATTGCTTATTTGTATTTTATTTTAATTGACAATATCAAAAAGAAAGGCTTCTTTTTTCTTGTATTTTATTTTAGAAAGACTCGGAGACATTTTCTATTGAAGTAGTTAGAAAGAAAATTTTCAATAAAAGAAAAAAAAAAGAATTAGAAAATATGGAAAATGTTCAGTTGCTACCTCAGTCTGTCTTTTTCTTCTTCTGGTATCCTCAGCATGGCAGCTGTTTCTCTGTTTACATGAATTTTTAATTTCTTCTTCAAAGGATCGAACTTCTTGAACGCAGTGAATGCACCGGTGCAGAATAGAACTTTCTTTGCTCTTAGTACTTGCCCTTTCTTCGTTATTATCTGTCGAAAAAAAACAAATTTTTTTTGAAGAGCTTAAATTTTAAATATGCGAATATAGAAAAATAACTCGGCTCAAATGAATGTTCAAAATAAAGTATTTTGATACATACCTATTAGATAGTCGACACCAACGGTTTAGTAATACATTGGCGACGAATTCAAATTTGGCGATTAACTGTCGACGCCAACAAAACCAACAAAACGGCGGACGACAGTTAAGGTTTGAGCAATTTTGAAAATAATGACGATTTTTTGCCATTATGGCTGTTTAACAACTCATTGGCGACGCTTTCAAATTTGGAGATAAATATCGACGATCTAATATTAAGTACCGATATTTTGTGCTAATTTGCATAATGGAGTATTGATATGTGTTTAATGAAATTTGGTTACATAAGTAAAGGAATTATAAATGAGTAAATTGAAATAATTCGCAGTAAATTGGACAACGTGAGGACAACAGAGATTATATAAGACCTTTGTCAGACCAAGTAGCAAAAAGTAGGATGACAGTTGTAATTCGTGTTAAAAAGGATCAAAAGTTTGAAACTTTTAAATTCTTGAGTATTTGCCAAAAGTGAACTTTTAAGTATAAGCGCAATTATTTAGCCTTTTAAATAACACACTAATCAAATTATTTATTTTTTTCTAATCTCACAATAATTTAGCCTACTTTTTGTTTCCGGCATACCAGTAGTTCTCCCACCAAGTTAAATGTATTAATTTAGTCATGTGAAGCATCTTCGATAAACTACATTTCATCTCCATAAAAGAAAATACCATTTTAACCTATAGTTACAAAAACAAAAGGCTGGTCTAATGGTTGATTAACTACTTTTGGGTAAAAAGCGAAATTTATTTTCGAAATTTTTTCGATTGTTGATGTACGTTGGAGGTCCTGTGAAATGAGCTGTGAAGGGAATAGGGGATCATAAGCATGAGATAAACATCTACGAAATCGGTACAATTATTGTATCTGAGTGATTTTTACATGGAGGAGGAGCAACGAAAGCTCCTTGAGATTGCTTTCGAAATTGTTTGGAGGTTGAGCGGAGAGGAAGACAAGCAATCTATAGGGACATATTTTAATGTTATAAGCATTCATGTCAAGTAGAAATAGATAAAACCAAATCTGTTGTTGAAATTGAAGAACTGTTTCCTTTGTTTCATATCTTATATACAGTCGCCCATGCTAAACTCGAATACATTTTTGATATTACAGATGAACATCTGTTTGATGAAAACACACTAATGCAATCAGAATTTTTAGACCCAAAAAGGTGAAAAAAACGTAATAAATGAATTTTAACAGTGTATTTAGTGGAACTATAAAAAATATCAAAAGTTATTAATTAAATCGTTTTAGTCAGAAATTATAGAAAACAAACCTGGTGTGCTCCGTCTATAAAATCGTTCACTTCTTCCACCACATCGTCTACAATGTGACATCCCTGCAGGTGTGCTAATTTCTTTTGGGCCTCTACCATGCCTCTGGCTTTGATGTATCCCGCTCTGTCATCGTCGAATAGCGGATGATCGCAATCGTCTAATTTCAGGTATGGAAATCTGATTATAAAAACGAAGGGTTTGTTAATCCTCCTTTTATTATTTTAAATTAACTTTGAGTAATGATATTTATTTACTAGCTGACATATCGTTTTTCGAAACAAAAGGTTCATATATTTTTACTAGAAAGTTTTATTTTTTGTAATAAAATTTTTACTTAACTCTTTCTAACCATACTAGCGGCATAATAAATATTCTTAACAAAGATGAAAGCTACCGCAGATGCACTCCACGCTCCATACAGACCCATTCCCTTGAATGTATCCTAAATGGGGTTGCATGTAGTTGCTTTTAACTCCAATTACTATGAAATGTTAGAAAAATAATTTTATGTACTTAAAAACTCAAGATTTTTTTTAAAAAATGATTTTGAATTCAAGCTTCACCGAGTTGAGAGCGGGATTTTTCTAAAGAAAAAGAGGAGATCATTTTAGAAGCATTGCGAATGTCAATACCAAAATGATGGGTAGAGGATGGTGGTTAATTATACTCAGACTCGATGGAGTCTGCAGTTAACAGATTCAAACTAATTTCAAATTTATGATAGGCATTCGCTAAAAAAGTTTAGTTAATAACAGAAGCGGGGGGGGGGGAGTAAGTATGTTAAGTTATTCCAAAATTTCAAATTTTCCAAACAGATTCCTTTACCAACAGTTATGCAACACATTTTTATAGGCGCGCTAAAATGCTTTTGATAAGAAAAATCATTCTTATTTAATGTGCTTATAAGTCTGTTTAAAAATTATTATTTTGACTTAAATTATCTAAAGACACCATTATTTCTAGTTATGTGAAAACCTATTTTTCACATTAATAGTAAAAAAAAAAACATATTTAGATGAAGGACATAGTAATGATTCCAGCCAAAAAATACTGAACATATTTTGTTGAATCGCTATTAAATTGAATATTTGCTGCTGAATGAAACATAATTATGCAGAAGTGAAAAAAAAAATAGTATAAAAATTATTTAAAGTCATTTCCAACTTAGGTCAACAAAGAAAGTTTTTACTTCAGTTACTTTTTTACAAAAATAATTACAATAAATATAAATAATTTATCAAAATATTATGTCTGGTCAAAACAAATCAAGTCCTTATTCGTTGAAAATAAATCAGAACATACTACGCATGCGTGAATTTTCTTCGCCTGTTGAGGTAATGCAATACAGTTTTTAATTTATTTTATTCTGTTGTATTTTAATTCGAAAGTACTTCAAAATGAATCCCAAAAATCGATTAATTAACAATGTTTAATTGTAAATGCATCAAACACTAAGAAAATAAACAGAACTGTTTGAAATAATCGGTCAAAAACATGTTAACCCTAAACTCATTTTCGTGGGGGGGGGGGAAAGAAATGAATTTGTTACTTATTTGGCGGCGCGGAAATGAAGAGGTTTGGAGAGAAAGCTACTTTTTAATTAATTAATAAAAATTAATGAATTAATATTTGAAAAAACTGTACTAACATCAACTGTCATCCACTATAAGTTAAAAAAATATTTGAACTTGAATAGAAGAATAAAAAGTATTTTATTAACGATCGAAAATTTTAACAAGATATATAGGAACAGTGTGAACTAATAGTAGGAATTAAAAAAATAGTATAAATATTAATTAATTAATAAAAATATTCTTGTTAACCTTTAAATTATTTCACTTGTAAATTCTCTTCTAAAAATATCTGGGCTCTACAAACTGCTCTAACAAACGAAAAAAAATGGCTGCAAATCAGTACAATTTCTAAAATCAGCCATAATATTTTTTAATGCTGCATTATACGTTCAGTGTACATTTTTTTAAACTCTGATTGAGATATTTTGTTGATTGCAGGTTTTTATTTATAATCAAGTATATTCATTAAACAACTTCTTATCTCTCAGACATATGTGATAATCATTACAAATGACTTTTTTGTAAGCAATGATATTGAAAAGAATATTTATATGTACGCTATTAATGGTTTGCTAAAAAAAATTTTAAATTTTAATTTTTAATAACTTTTATAATCAGCATTTATACTTTACTATAAATGTTATGGAATTCCATTATACTTTTTTCCGAACTAGCGCAAAGCATATTATATTAAAACTTTATTATTTAGAGCCTAAGGTCTGAAAGTAAGAACTTGATATATTAAGATCTTAAAAGTAATACATTATCATCAAATATTCTCAAGTAAGATTTAAAAACTTCAGAACAAAAACATTAAAAAAAAAAGCATTTCATTTTCTTTAATAAAATTGCATCCTGAAATGAAATTGAGTAAATTCATAAAAAATTTCGATTTGAATTGTGAATGTGAATTACCTTTGCTTCAAAATGTCTCCTTTAGAAAGGTCGACGTAATTCACATCGTGCATTTCAAATCCTTGCAGTAAAGTATAGAAATAACTTGTACCTTGCTCTGCCGTGATGATTGTACCAACGGGAGAGAAAAAATTAATACCTGAAAAAAAATGCAAAAGCGATGATTTTCTTTCTCGGCATTTTTTGAATAAAGGGATTGTCTGAATTCAATAAAATCTTTAATTCTTAATTTGAAATTTATATTTATTTCTTCAAAGCATTATAAACATACAAATTAAATAATAAAACGCAAGTAAAATTAAACAAGAAATTTTTTTAATTAAAAAAAAGGCGATTTCAATCTTTTTAAAGAAACGAGAAACAATAAGCGAGTAATGGAGCAGATCATTTACGAATTGTAAATTCATTTATTCAGATACTCAATATCAACATGCAACAACAATAATAATAAAAAAACCGTTTTTGTGCTACCTGATCATGCGCATCGGAATCAGAAGACCAACATGCGGAAAGAATCGGGCAACCATTCTTAACGAAAAGTTCAACGGAGAAGGTGATTCCACGTATTCCCAATATTCCCACCGACATGCATTTTCATTTCATAGGACTCATTTCATTCAAATGCATTTTCGATTACCGTAAACAAAGCTCAAGGCCAATCGCTTCCAGAATGGGGATTGAACGTAGAAAATCCATGTTTTCACATGCCCAGTTGTATGTTGGATGCTTGCGAATCGAACAGCCAAGACATTGATTTGATATTGTTGAAAATGAAAAAAAACAAAAAAAACAAATAATATTGTTTACCTTAAAATACTTAGATAATAAAGTCAAAAAAAGAATAAATATAAAGTATATTCCTCCTTCATAATTCATATCATTTCAGTAAATGTATTGAAAATAAATATATATATTTTTTTATCATTCCTAATTAAACAAGAAAACGATTTCGAATTTCTAAAATTTTTTCTATTGCGACAGCAACGCCTAGTGTAACAGCTATTAGTATTTGATATTTTTTTTTAAATAACATTTCTAATGAAATATCACGAGAGGAAAAATTCCCGTGAAAAGTTTATTTTTTCAAATTTTTAATTACTTTCTAGGCTTTACTGACATTTTTCTTTCTCAACTTATCAGGATCTCATCTAGGTACGTCTTGAAGGCAGAAAAAAATAGGAATAAATAAATGGGGATAAAAATATTAATTTAATGCTGATTTTTTCGATGAAGATTTAAAGAATTAATCCCTGTATGATTTTATTTAATGATTTCTACAAACTATTGGAAAAAGTGTGGAATGCGTTTAATGAGTTTCAATTCAACAGGATATGTTTCAACATGAAAATGTAAAAAAAATCATAATAAATAAATAAATAAATAAAATTGCTCACCCGATAATCTCTCGATTTCTCTGATTCTCTGTATCGTGTGGCGTACCAGTACCTGCATCGCGGGACTTGAGTACGCAATGTGGACGATTCTTCCTTCGTCGTAGTGGGAACTCAGAATGTCTCGAGTTTCCTTCTCCTCTTCCTATCAAAGAAGTTTCCAAAAAGTAGTTTCCAAACAAAGCAAATTAGTTCAAATCATTAGATCAATTTTCGATATTTAATGTTAATATAGCATTCACCTACAATATTTGATATTATGTTATTGATATGATATGTTTTACAATCACGTGTCTTTTACTAATTATGCAATTTCGCACTAAATAATTTAAAAATAAAAATGTATTCTTATTTATTTTTATCACAAGATAGGTAAAAGTCAATTTCCTATAAATTTATTAAAGGGACATTCTAAAACAATATTAGTCAATATTTCTTATATGACATTGTAAATTTAATTTGGACAGTAAACTATTGAAAAGAAAATTATTTATAACGACTTACAATAAGGGAGTAGGATTTTATGATGAGTTTGAATAGACCCTTATCATTTAAGCGTCATCTCCGGATATAAATTATATCTAAATTGCCGGAAACGTGTCGCATGTCAATCTTTGACTTTTATTGTATTTTGTCTACTTAAATTTTAATCGATATATTGATTTTAATTCTGTTTCTTAAAAATAATTGTAGTTTTACTACGCTTTTCATTGAATCTTATATTTTGAGAAATTTTGTTTATTCCAGAAATTTTTCATCTTGATCATACCAATCAAAGAATTACTTCACATACTCTTTGTGGAATATTGGTGACATTTTCCTAACGAAATATAGCTGTACCGTTTGTGAGAACATACCCTGTGCTCATGTGATGCAATAAATATATTCTACGCAAGAAACAGTTTTCTTGACTAGTCATCCATTTATTCACATCGATGCACATCTTATTTTTATACAATTTTCGACTAGCAATTCCATATTGTGGTTAAGAATATTTCTTAAAGATATAAAAAAAATCTTTTTTTCATAATTTACAAATTTCTCAAAAAAAAAAAAAACTCTCTGGCTTTTGGCGTGATCGTTAGAAAAATTTACCCTACTTTTCCTAGCGAGCTACCGATCACTCGCACGCCACGTGAACGTCTCCTTCCTTGACTTCCAGAAATATTTTCTGGATAACTTTCATGACTACTTGAATACGATGCTATCTGTAATTAGGAAGGGGAGCTAATCCCGACAAAATCGAAAAAAAATTTACTTAAAATACTCATTAATATTATCAATCTGAGTGATGAAATACCGAAATTCCCCATGAAATTAGGAATATGCTTGGATGGTGTGATGTTAGTTTCCATGGTTTTAAATAAACATTTGGTAAATCTGCAGAAAATTGAATTAAGTCAAACGTAATTTCTACATTATTCGAGGCAAGCGGCTAAGTAAATTGCTTTAAATATTGGTATTTGTTAAAATAATACCTACCCATGCTCTTGTTTAAGTTCACTTCAGTGGCAATCACCCTGGGATTGCAAATCTCTTCATTTCATCCTGGTTTTCGTCTGGCACGAGACCACGGAATAAATGCTTTTCTATTAAGCAGGATAAAATGACCTTTCTAGAATTATTGTTCATATTTACTTTCTGTTAACTAAATGTATACTTTATTTGAGATGCTTTATAACTCTTTTAATAATTTATTTTGTATGAAACAAATCACAATGTGATATATATTTGTTGAGTTCGTAAATAGACGTTTTAAAAAATCGGAAATAATCAACTTCATTTATTGAACTAGAGAAAATAATTCTTAAGACATTTTTAGATGCAATTTCAAAGTAAACGCCAAATAATAGAGTATTTATTCCTAGATTAGCATGATCATTTGTTTTAAGATAGCAAAGAATATTTCAACAAATATATGTTATTTTCATCGTTCATTACTATTCCTATATAACACAACTTACCTTGGGTTCACTGGGACCGATTAAGCAGACTTTCACTGTTGAATTAGCCGATGCATGTCTGGCAGCGGCTGACCCATACATGCCGGCACCGATGATGCACAAATCGAAAATTTCCGATTCCATCGTCTTACCTATGGGATGCATATATAATTTCCTTCCTCATTATTAAAAAAAGCGAATTAGTTCCATAGATCTTAAGTAAAATTACATTTAAAAAACTCGAACATATATAGCAAATAATAACATTTTAAGCATATTTCAGGCACAATGTATTATATTAACTAACGCTCTTTTAAAAACTGGAACCATTTTTATAACTGGTATCGGCAAATTCTTTTAGGAATAAAATGAATTGGAATATTTATCTAATTAATATAAATCTTAAGCTTAAATTTTAGATTATTCGAGATTTTTTTTATTTATATCATTCTCAAAAAGAGAAAACTCAGTCGCTTCTTGACAGCTGCTCAAAATGTTTTTAAAAAAACATAGTTTACATATAATGACTTAAATTGACGGCATTTGTCATTTTCCATAAGTTTTAAAAACATCTATACATTTTATTATTTGTGTAAGTTTTATTAATTTGTTCCCATCGCTTCGGTTTTATGGGGTTTTTTTTTCAAAACTTCTTTCCGATTGATTAGAACTCAGGTATTTAAAATTAAAGTAAAGTCTACCTATTTTCTCGCTTTAACCCATATACGAAATAGGATTTCACTGAAAAGGTTTGGGTTAATTTTATCTATTAAATATAGATTATAAACCGAAGATAAATAATTATTTCTAAACTACAGAAGTTATCGAAAATAATGAAAAATCCATACAAAACACCTAATGGTAATTTTTTACACTTAATATGGTGTTGGGAGTACCTTTGGTGAGTAAAACCTCTTGAATCCTCCTTGAAATGGCCATACACAATTTCTGTAGGATTGTAAGTGGCATGTTGTATCAGTTCTCATGCAGAAAATGATCTAATTCCAGGAGAGACATAGGAGGATAACAGGATCTCACGCTTTTTTCAGAAATCGACCTCAGCTGCTCTATAATGTTCACGTTTGGCGATATGGCAGGCCACAGACGGCTGCTAATTGAGGTCTCATGTGCTCAAAAGGGTGATTTAACAGCTCTATTATGGTTAATCGGGGAATTATCATCTCCAGATGGAAACAATCTCTGTGCCGTAGAAAGTAATTAGTCAGGCAAAAGAGTGATGACTAATTATATAAGCCCATGTAGGATGACAAAGCGACCTATTCCAAACTACAAGATAAGGTCCTAAGCCAATGCAGAATACCCCCCCCCTTAACTGCAAGCAGGTGGCAGTTTGGATTATAGATTTCTACCAGCTTCGCCATACTTAAACCTTCTTCCGCAATGGGGAATAGAGAGAAATTGAATTCATCGCAAAACATGCTTGAATCGATCTGCAATCCAGGTTTTATGGCCCTTGCAACACTGTACTTGCCGTTTTGGATTTACATCTGTCACCAGGAGTTTTGCAGTTGCAGCTGTGCCTCCCCCCTCAATTTTTTTATTTAATTCGCTACGAACTTTATGGGTGGACTATGAGGCATTGAAAACATGTATATAATTCGAATACAAATTTCTATTTTCATGAACATGAAACAAATTATTTAAATGAAAGTACGTGAAAAGAATGGGGCAAAATATCATATCAAATTCGCTTGTACATATAGTTTCAATATGTAAATTTCTACAATATATCATTAAATGTAAAAATTTTCCTTCATACAAGGGGAAGCACTCAAATTTCTAAATATATATAAGTTATGGGCAATTCAATGTAATTTTTTTAATAATAATAGAGCATTGCCTGTTTGGTATCTTTAATAATTTCACTAAAGTAAAAATACTAAAGCAGGTATCAGAAAAAATATCTTTTGAGGTATAAATTTCAATATTTTAAATAACATTTTTGCTAAACATGCCGTGTTTCGTTTTTGGAAAATGTGAAAAAATGAACATTTTATTTCAATTGTAATATTTGTATTACATGGTTTCTATTATAAAAATATAATAATCTGCTTTTTTTTCTTATTCTCTAATCGTTTTGATCCTGAGTTAGAACCGCGATTATGTGCTTATCGATGTACTTTTTTATTTAATATAAGAGCAATGACTTCAAAATTAAAATTTTTTGTTCATTATTTTTTGGATTTTTTCCTAAAGTAATTTAAATATTTAAAATAATCTTGTGAAATACGATGCGCTTATTTTTGTGCAATGTGAAAAAAAATCAATACTTTATAGCAATTTTAATATCCATAAAACATGATATCTATTATAAAACAATATAAAAATCAATATAGTTTAATTATTTTCTAATCTTTTTAATCCTTATCAAACCATTTATAGTTACTTCATAATCGATTCATCATATTGGATTATTTTTCAGGAAAGATTTTAGTAATAAAATATAGACATCCTGTCATTTTCAGGCTTATAGGATTTGATTAAAATTACTTAAACACAAAAGAGCAAAATGTATGAAAATAAATAACGTATTTAAATATAAATCGAGCATGACAATTTTTGCATCTGTTGCATTTTCAAAATATTTAATTCATCAAAAGCCCTTTTTGCAAAAGAAATCAGTTTTTGCAGAAATAAGTATAATTCGGTAAATGAAATGAACCCAAATAATAGTCTTTGACTTTTCATCAGTTTTTTGATTATTTTTTAATTTTATTGCAATATCGTTATTAATTACAATGAACTTACCTTAGTTGACTTCAAATAAATGCTTAATGATGATGATTTCTGCTTACGAAACAATAATTTACATTTGAAATATTTCGGAGGAAGGTTTTTAAGAGATCAAGGAAAATTGCTTGCAAGATAAAGACTACAAGATAAGATTAAACGACAGTAAATACTGATTGCAAATTAAAAATCTGCGAAACAATTGTCGTTAACGCTGTTTATCAGTCAATGAGTTACAGATAGTAAGCATCACTAGAGCAAATACGACGTTCATACTTCAATTCTCTTTTCTATTTGCTGATATTTGTTTGAATTTTATAAGTTATGCTTATTTTAACTAATTATTTTTAGGAGAATTTGCTAATATAGATGTTCAAAGCACCCATGTTGTTTCTGAAAGAGTAAATGATTTTGATTTTATGAAAAAATATATTTGAATATATTTTTTTACCTAATTTCTTAACTAGAAAGAGTCCCCACAATAACTTCAATATTTAATACTTGTACTTAAATATATATGTTCTTACGTATTTAAGTACAGGAGGAAAACATTCAGCTAATTTCAGGGAAATTTATTAATAAATTGCTGAGGAAAAATGCATTAAATAAAAATATATGAAATAAAATTATACGACTGTGCTCTTAGTTAAAATTACAGAAAGTTTCATTGGGAAATTTGCGTACTCGTATTTTTCAGTAATTTAAAATAATAAAAATGTGAATTAATCATTTTTTTCAAAATATTGAATTTATTTGATGCGACCGTTTAATATTTTAATTCTGAAGCCATTACAGTTTTTAAAGTTAAAATTTAATTCAATTAACTATAAAAATACATAAACTATTTTTTAAAAATTAAAATTTGAATTTTTGTTTAAAATTTCAAACAACAGAAAATATCATCGGAGTAGTAAAATTTTGAAAGAAAAATCTTTGCAATTTTTTTCATTAACTTCTAATTTAAAGAGTTATTGATTTTCTTTGTTCAATTTATCTGAATTCATA
>JAOUZG010027273.1:436558-449766 GCA_026289955.1 Argiope argentata | reverse complement strand
TTTTGATTATTATTGATTGTTACTTATTGGTGATTATAAATATTTACAGGCAATTAATCTAGTCACTAGATGATTACTTATATATATATATATATATATATATATATAATTAATTTAGAATTGAAAAAAAGGTATAGAGTCGCGGTCGAAAATCATCAAATAAACACATACTGACTTTTTAAATTTCGTTTTTATTCCAGCTCTAGAAGTAGGCTGCGCAGCACAAAACAGCCGTAGGTTTTCATGGTGAAAGAGGATAGAAAAAAGCAAGGGTCGAAACATTTATCTCTAGTCTTATATACTACAATGTTCTTATAAATCACACGCGTGTAGAATTTTTACATTAATTCTGATACATTTGACCTTGACTAGAGAAGCAGGATTAATTTAGAAGAATCTATATTATATAAGTGATTTATTACTAATCGAAGGAATCATCTAAAAGAATATTTACACCAGCGATTTATTATACATCCAGTTGGCACGTGGACTTAATTGCGCAGTACTTTTAAAATTATTTGATTTATTAATGGATCAGGAAATTACTATGAGCTAAATTAAGACAAAACTTTGGTAATGTATTACATTTGAAATTAGTGTTTAAAATATCATTACATATATTCATTTCCAAGCATATTCAACAGTAATATTTAGTTTTTAGTTTCTTGGTGACTTAAATTTAATCATTGAATATGAAATCCATTTTGAGGAATCAATAGCACTTTGTTATTTTTATTTCAACGGATCTGTTTTACTGAAAGACTCCTGTTGCCTGTTTAACATCAAATTTCCTTTGCAAAATATTCTCAAACTTTACTGCTAGAATATAATCCCAATATGACTTTAGCGCGCCAAATACAGGCTATGAATTTTAATCTTGGTCCAATACCCAATTTATAAACTTTTAGGGAAAAACATATATTTCACATTCAAAAAAATAATTAAAATAAAATAAAGAATAAACTATTATATGTTTTTAGTCAATCCCAAATCTAATTAGCCACATGTTCTTTTATCACTTCTTTAGTACAGTAAAGAACTTATTGTTTTATGATTAAAATGGTTTTAAATAAATGGGATTAGTATGAAAAGTACAATTATTATTTATTCATGATACAGTTATTAGTTTTTAAAGTGAAAATGTAGAAAAATGGAAAGATATTAAATATAATATTTTCAATTCTTTTATAATTTAATCATTCAAAAGCAACAACAGAAAATAAAACCCAGCATAAATTAGATATCTTACTTATACGCAAAAATATTAAAGAAAAATTGCACAGTGGACAACGGTGGGAAAAACTAAATCATAAAATTACAAACTAACATAGTATTTAATAAATGATTATAATTAACATTCATAAGTTCAAAATAGAAACCATTTTATCGTAATAACTGTTCGAAATGCCTGTCTATCACTGAAATGTAGAAATGCACGCTTAAAAATGTTTTTTCTTGTTCATTATGCAAAAATATTTACTTTAGATGTCTTCCTATTGCTGAAATGCAGAAATGCACGTTTGAAACAAATTCTTTTTGCACATTAAGAAGTAGTTATGGCGTGATGAATTACACAACAAAATCTTGGATTGCCTTTCGCAGACTATATTTTTATGTAATTCAAAAAGAAGTAATTTAATGGACCAATATCTAGCAATCGTAAGGCAACTTGTTGCAATGAAACGTTTATCAACATTCCAAACAAGTGATAAACAGAAAGATTCTTACCGTCGGGATACCTAATCGGTGGCAGGATGTAAGCTCCTTTTGCAGCAGCCGGCATGTCTGCTAAATTATCCCTGTACATCATCATGGTTGGCATGGAACTGTAAATAAAATACATATACTTATTTTTTTTTTTGTTTCTCTTTAATATATCTCAACCATAGAGAGATGAATCTGAGATGCATGAGACTTACTTTTATTTGTTCTAACATGAAACCATCTTCGAAAAAAATATATTTATGCTTCCTCTTTTGTGTAAAATCAGTTTTAAAATCCTATCTTCGTTACTTTCTTAACTTTGATTTAGATTAATTTTCATGATTAATGTTTTAACATAAAAAAAAGAAGTAACTAGAATTACAGTGGGTCTAAAAAAGTAGACGCTAATTTTTCTTTTAATCAGAGCCTTTTATTTGAAATACATTATAGATCTATAACATACGGTATCAGAATGATATGAATTGGTATGCATAAATATTCATTGCCGCGTGTAGCGCAGAACAGAATTAAAAATGCTCCCTCTCTTTTGGTGTATTATTATCCGATACAAATTCCAAATCTGTTTTGATGTATTGAAATTGAGACACATTTTTGTTTTGACTGTTCGATAAGTGTGCTAATAATCCTAATCAAGAATAAATATCAAAAGTTACTGAACTGAGATATGCAATTTATTATCAATCATTATAATTTGTATTCACAGATGAAGTTAGCGTTTATATTTTTGTTCAGAACTACTTTGTAATTGTGTTTTTTTTATCATCTAGTGTTTCAAATCGAATTTAAAGAATAGTTTTATTTTCAATACTCGTGAACATTATAAAAAAAGAAAGTCTCACGAAAGGAAGCTAAACTTTTATTGTTATTAAATACTTACATCTAAAGTGTACTGCGAAGAATATGTATTTTAATTCCTTAAGGATATTTCTAATATTTGCATCTTGCCAATTGATATAAATTTTTTCCTACAAATTTTGGGAGATATTGAGTGCCAAGAATTAAAGTATTGGTGAGAAATAACAAACTGTCTAGATAGGCATATATTTTAATTAAAAAGATTTTAAAAATTTAAAATTTTAAAAAGCTGTCATTATAATAAAAATTTATTTTCTCAATAAAATGCATCAATTTTTTATGTTAAAAAAGAGAACTGATAGACCTCAGATTTGATTTCACAGATTGGACAAAAATACATAGTTCGAAGAATTAATTGAGCAAAAATAAATATGCAATTAAACAGGAAGAGGGAATGTAGGAATGAATGGTGGCAACAAGTGTAGGCAATTTTGTATTTATCACGTCAAAAGTTAATAAGAAATAAACAAAAAATGTCTAACTACCGTGTAAAAAAATATTGCTCCTAGCATGAAAATACTGGGATTCCCGGAATTGAATCTTCTAACTTGTTTGATAACTATATAAAACACAACATAAAAAAAACGTGGACGAATGCCTACTATTATCGTACACCTACGACTTTAAATTATCTTCAGCTACTTCCAAATCTTCACCAAACCTTGTTTATATTAGCGACTATTTTAAAATTTAGTAATTTCATACATTTTATAATTTTTAACAACAATAATAATTTTAATTTAATTTAAGTGTATTTTAACCTTTCCTGAGACTAAATCCTTTTCAGGTTTCAAATATTAAAATAATTCATGGACATAACATAAATTCCATGATATATTTATCCGATTGTAATTTTTTTCTCCAATACTATAATATCTGGTTCTATTGAGAATGTAAATGAATTGTTTTAAAAATTTAGTAATTACATACATTTACTAAATTTGTTTGTACATTTATTACATTATTATACATTTACTACATTTATCTGAATAATTTTTACTAAATTATTATACAAACTTCCATTCGTTAAAACAAAGATGGATTAATCTACTTTGGTAAGCTCACCTATTAAATATTACATCGAACGAAGGGTTTAATATCATTAATTCGATTTTGTATAGGTTAACCTGGCTCTCATATGGTTCTAATTATAGATGGTTTAAACTTTTAAAATGCAGTCACGTCAAGAGCAGTCTATTAGAAATTCAAATCAAAAATCCATTTGATTAGTTCTATTTGCAAATCATAAATGTCGACTTCTCCTGATTTTCGAACCTCACTATTAGTCAGGACAGATATACTTGTTCTGTTGAAGTTGGAATTTGATTGCGACTCTCGCAACTATTAAAGGGAACACTTTCTTATTTGAAATTGAGAATCGAGTGCTATTTATTTCTTTAAAACAACTCAAATTATATACGCTTCTGGTTAAATAATATTTATTTTGTTTGATTATTTAATTATTTTTATTTTATTTTATTTTATTTGATGATGATGATGATCTCGTGTCCGCTTTTCAACGGAAAGAGAGGCTGCAGTAGTTTCTGAGGGTATGGACCTTTAAGCACCCAAGCGCAGAAGTCTGACTTCTTGCTCATATGAGGATGGCACACATACAGTCACTTGCATAGTCCCTTTTTACAGGGGGGGGGGGGCATTCACAAAAATCACAGATAGTACACAGGAGAACAACCCTGCCCTAACCGGGACTCGAACTAAGATACCTAAATCAAGCGGAAAACGCGCTTCATTTGTGGCAGGACGTCGGCTTTATTTTATTTTATCTAATTATTTAATTATTATTTATTTTATTTTGTTATTTTATAATTTTATTTATTTATTTTATTTCATTTAATAATTTCTTTATTTATTTTATTTCATTTAATAATTTCTTTATTTTATTCACTAGATCTTACCCGCGACTTTGTACGCGTGGAAATTTTGATGTGTATATGTGAGAACTGACAGTCTTAAATGTTATCGAAACCGTATGCATGCACAAATTTTATACGTCAATTGGAGCAATGCAAAGACGTGAATTTTAAGTGCCATCTGGAGTAACGCAGATTAGAAAATTTGATTTGCAGATTAGAAAATTTTAGTTTTAATTCATCTGTTTTATTTTCATTCAAAAGCGATTCTGAAGGAATCAAAAGATCTATTAATTAACAATGCTTAATTTTAAATTTATCATACACTACAAAAATAAACGGAATCATTTGAAATAACCGTTACGTCTAACATCATTAGCGTGGGGGGGGAATTTTATGTTATTAAAACCATAAGGGTACTTTTCCGTTTGTCGGGCGCACACGAAAAATCGCCAAAGAAATTTGAAAACATTTGGCGGAATTCTAAATTATTTGCTAACGGAAACATACCACTTTAAGCATATATAAAAAATATATAGCTAACACAAATACAATTTAATTACAGTGGAACAGTTTTAATATATACAGTTTTTATATATACAGTGGAACAGTTTTAATATATAATCATTTTCACCAAAGAAATAGTTTGCCACCAAATTTTAGCGAAATGGCATTTCCAATCACAAGGTTTCAGTGCCCGTTGCAGCAAATTTACAAAAAATACAAAACAATATCAATAAATGCAGTAATATGGAATGCACTAAAAAATTCAATCGAAAATGATGAAAATAGGCAAAAGAAATAAGTACAGCTAGAAAAAAAATGAAGAGAAATGAATAGGAAAATTACGAATTATATTAACACAAGAACATCATAAGAAAAAAGCTTAATAAACATTCTTTAGAATAATAGTAAGATAATATTGAAAGAACACAGGAAGTAGAAAAATAAAAACAAACGATTCAAAAAGCTCAGGCAGATGTTTTCAGATTTTTTTTATTTATTTTTCGACGAAAAAGTTAGTTTTTAATTAATAAAAAATCAACCACTCAATTAACTGGAATAAAAATTAGCCTATGTTCTTCTGTAAACTATAATGTACCTATGTGCTAAATTTCATTAAATTTCCTTCAGCCGTTCTGGCGTGATTGAACCCCATCATCCATCCATCTAAACTTTCAAATTTATAATAGTAGTATAGATTTAGAAACATAAATGCAGGCGTTCTGGCACAGAGGTAGCGCGTCTTCCGCTTGATTTAGGTATCTTGGTTCGAGTCCCGGTTAGGGCAGGGTTGTTCTGTGTTGTGTGTCTATGAGCAAGAAGTCAGACTTCTGCGCTTGGGTGCTTAAAGGTCCATACCCTCAGAAACTACTGCAGCCTCTCTTTTTGTTGAAAACCGGACACGAGATCATCACAAAGACCTTAACTTTCACTTCAGTTAGTAACAAGTAAGGATCTGGCAGCAGCAGGGCTTTCTGTTTCCTGATTGCGGAGTGTATGATATCAAAAATGTAAGTAATTACAACTCTTAACTATTGTATTGTTTTTTTAATTATAGTTTTATTATTGATCTTCATCTTATGTATATTTGTTAGATTATTGGGAGGAATCATTTATTAAATAATTAATTTTAAACATCTTAAAATGTATGTAAATAGATAAAATATGTAGATGTTGTTGACTCTAAAGAGTTGGCAAAGTTGGAATTTAGGTGAAGCACTTTTCATTTGCTCACTTTTCAAAATTCTGACCCTTTCTAATCTTTCGGATGCTCAAAATTATGCTGCATCTTATTAAATATTTCTCAACGAGGTTCTAATAATGTCCAACTGACCTTCGTGAAGATTCAATTATATTTATTAGTAATTTATTACAACTACTTTTTACTGTCAGTATTATTACTTGGCTAGTAATAATATGCAAATTTATTTGCAAAATCTAAATCTTTTGTTTAAATATTTTTTTATATTCATATCTATTAACAAATGTTGAAAAAAGTATAACATCTTCCAAAAGATCAGAGTTTTGGAAAGCTACTCTAATTTCAAATGGTGTACTTTTTCTTATTTATCGTTATCTAATAATAAACAAAAAAATATTTATAAAAGAATTAAATGAAATTTGCCATACATATTTCGATGGGTAAAGGTTACTTATAGTGTGCCCCTTGCCGCGCCAAGGATGCCAAGTCGCCAATAAAGATGGCGGACACTGTAAACAAACACATTTAAGAGTTAGTGACGGTTACGACTTTTCGCAATATAATGATGATTTTTTTTAAATCGATAAGCATTGTCTTTTTATTATTATTTTTCAGGCCCGGTGCCTTCAACAGATGCCGGAGGCATCTGTTGAAGGCACCGGGCAGAATTTTTTAACTTAAAAAAAACATCCTACGGCTTCGCTATGCCCGGGAGCGGGGAACTAGTAGCTTCGCTAGCACATTGAACATAAGGAATGTGCGGATAACATGAACAGTAAATAATAAATAATTCAGAAAGACAAAGATACAAAAAGAATTTATTTAAGAGGAAATTTTAAAGACATAAAGTACAAACTTGAAGTATTTAATTTGTTGTAAAAAAAATATTCCAATCACCCTTCATCCATTTATCAGTTTCGAAATGTTTTTTTCCATCCCATTCACCTGTCATCCACTCTTGAATAATTGCCGAAAAAATAACTAGCGAAGAAAACAAACGATAGAGCTTTGAAAGAATGACGAGAAATGCGAATAATTCTATTGCAGACGGTTTTTAAAGAAAGAAACCAGACGATTTTGTGAAATCGCATACTGACAATTAAAATGAGTAAAGGAATAAATATTTTATATTCGCATTAAAAATATAATTGAAACTTCTTATTAACTATACAAAAAATCTTAATTATAATACAGATCAAAAATAAAATATTTAATTGATATTATTTTTAATTTATATTTTCATGAAAATAGTTGAAGCTCATGTACAACTCAACCATTGTAGAAAGAAGTAAACAAAACATCATAAGGGTTACTACAAGAGCTTTGTATTGGGTTGCCATATTGGCGACAAACTCGGGGGCACACTAATGACCATTTTAACCTTTCGATGTATCATCTCAGAACATATTTTCTTGAACGGCCAAGCACCACGTACTCTTGAAAGTTAAATTATATTTTTATTCATTATAATTGTTTCATTGAATGAGTCACTTTAGTATTGCAAACGATCCAAAAAACTGTCTCACATTGACTGTTTAAAAAATATCACATTTCCTATTTATGTCATTTCATATAATCACGCGCTCAAAGTGACATTTTTCTAGGCTTTATTCGCTATAGTCTTATTTACTTATTTTTTTTTTATTCAGAGCGTTTTTAAATGCAAGGGCAAAATGTTATTAAAAGCTGATTTTTTGAGACGCTCGTGCAGATAAGAAAATTTCAATTTTTCGCCTACGAATTTTTGTTGACGCCAAAAACTTCATCCCCAAAACAACATGTTCTAGCATGATAAAAAAAATTGACTTTTTATAAAATTGAAAAATTCTTTAAAATTGGTGCATGATGGTCGGAAAAAAAGTCTTAACTGTTTACCGCATATTCCGAAAGAATAAATAAACCAAGAAAGTATTTTGCTACCATTGCAAAAGCAAATAAATTTTATGGGTGCAGAATTTTTTTTCTAATTAAATACCATACCAAGATGATATACATATTGGAAAACGGAGACAAAATATTAGCTTTTAAAAATGCTTATTACTGTGTACTGATATTGATAAAAAATTAGAAGATTGTAGACTGAAATGGTTTGATTTCTCATTCTAGTAGCCATAAACCGATGGTTAACAGTCAGCATTAAGGTCACAATTAATTTCTTCAGGCGGTTTCAGAAGGATACAAATTACAGACGAGATGCAACAACCCTTTATAAGCCATTTAATAAGAAATGAAATGCATTTCTTTTTCTGAGACTGATAAAATGTACACTGTGTTAAGATATTCTATTTTGATAATTGTGTACAAGATATTAAACCATCATTTCCTGAGCAGTATATTTATTAACCCTTTGCATTCCGAAAACTAATTAGTTGCAAAATTATTCACCTTATACAAAGATTTGTTTAATGCTATGAAAAATAAATATACATAATTCTTTTAAGTCAAATTTCTTTGAAAAGTTAATCTACTTCTCTTAACCATTATGTAGGCGATTTTAACAATTAAATTTGATAAATGAATAAATAAAACGTCAAAACGATGCACAATCTTGAATGGTGAGTCAGAGGCACCATCGGTGTGCAAAGGGGTAATGTTTAAATTTTAGTTGAAAACGTTTAATTGTTAGTATCAATTGTTATTTGAGAGGGATTTAAATTTTATTGGATCTGTGAAAAGAAAACGTTTTATAAAAATCCGGTTCAATGGGAATCTCCTGGGGTTTGGATCACATTTATTAGTGGATGATGCAACTGAAATTGTTCTATTAAAAACAAAATGATTTCAATGTTACATTGGCATAAGTTGGGTAGAAGATTTGTTGATATTGTTGTTACTTTGACATGCATTTGTGCAAAGTTCGTGTTCCCCAAAACCTTGGAAGGAAGGAAAAAACTTTTCATATCCTATCTCGAAATCCCGTCCCAAATCTAATTGAAAAATCTTTGAGATGTTCTGAATCGAGATTCTTAAAAGATTGAATGACAGTACAGAAGCAAGTCTGGTCAAACAGTTGCAAAGAAAGAGTTGTGGAACAATATTGATCTGGACACTTTCCAAACTCAATCTAGTTTTATGGATGGGCAAATAATGCAAGTATTAAAAGAGGCTACATACCAGTAACTAAAGAATAAATCCCTTTTCTGTTTATCTTTTACCACCTTCTGTTCTTTGTGGGGTTTTTTCTCTTAAGAAAAATTTTGGAATCCGTATAAAAGTGAAAAAAATATATTATAAAACTTTTAATAGAATAACTAAGCATATTTTTTGTGTCATTTTATTACTAATCAATTATTTCCATGTTTTATGACAATGATATGTATTTCATGACTTGTGACATCCAGTTTTGTAACATTATAGCTTTTATTTTCATAACTATGTAAGTAAAACACAACTTGTAAATATGCAGCTGTAGGATATGTTTTATTATTGTTTTTGAAGGAATAATACGATTTGATAA
Source organism: Argiope argentata (assembly GCA_026289955.1). Taxonomy (NCBI): domain Eukaryota; kingdom Metazoa; phylum Arthropoda; class Arachnida; order Araneae; family Araneidae; genus Argiope; species Argiope argentata. Next base: position 440,153 of record JAOUZG010027273.1, on the reverse strand, counting down.
TACCAGGAACCCACCTTCTTTTTTAATGGACCAAAAGTGTTACAGGAAAAATTTAATCCCAAAACACGCCTTCCTGGTGAGGAGGTTCAATTTGCAATTTACATGCATTTTTATCCTAATTTTTCAGTCTCAAATAAAAAATATCGAGGTAAAATCTATTTTCGAGGTGAGCTATTCTGCCAAGAAGCACTCTTTCATTCTTATTAGTTACTAGCCGCCTTTGGCGACCAGTCGGTTCGCCAGTATTAATGCTCTCTAAAATATACTCGCTAATATTTTATGTAGCTGTGTTTCATAACAGGTTTTTCACCAAAATATTTTTAAATCAAACAAATTTTGATAATCATATAATTCATTTATAGTATTATTATTTATTATTATTTTCTTCAGATGGTCTGTTCACTGTACTACTCACCTTTCTCTTTCTACCCGAGCAATGATTGTCCGGGAATTGATATTTTACTTAAATGGTGGAGGGAAAGGTCTAAAATTCTGTTTTTATAGAATAATGATATTTAAATTTTCATAAATGTAAACATACTAAACAAATAAAGACACAATTGGTTTTCAAGAGATGCAAAAGCTTAAAAACAGCTTGGAAAATGCCTCGCACAGACGAAATAATGGTGACACACACACACTTCTTTTCTTTTCTATCCTTTTTTTTCGTTACTTTTCTTTCTATAAACCCTTCCCCCCTTTGTTATTACTTTTTTTCTTCCCTGCCCAGACTTTATTTTGAGCAGGCATACATTAAATATTCCTACCGACTAATAATAAAAGCAACTATTTTCTTTCTTTTTTAAACATCCCGTTATCTATGAATGAAAACCAACTGACTTCGCGTATTTCTTTCTAAACAAATCATAATTTATTACTTCCTGCTATCTAACTCAGTTGGTGTGGGGGAAGGAAATGGAGATTTTTGGCGGGAAAGTAAGAAAAGTGTCATTTTAACTATTTTCCACGCAGTTTTTTCATTTTTTCTCTTCATAAGAACCATCCTCGTGTCTTAACGAAAATATTTTTTAAAAAATAAGCCGAATCGGTCGAGCCGTTCTCCAGTTTTGCGCTTAGCAACGCATTTCGAGAACCATTTTTATTAATATAGATAGATAGAAACGAAACATATTCATTAATTAGAATTGAATGATGTGTCCACGTTACCACAGGAAGGGGAGGCATCAGCTTCTAAGGGCAAAAATCCTTGATCACTCGAGGTCAGAAGTATGATTTCCAACGCATATGAAGATGACACTCACCCATTATCTTACACAACCCCTTTTTTACAGAAGACTCTTCGACAACACACACATAGAACACAGGGTAAAGAACAATCATGCCAGAACAAATGTTCGAACCCGGTATCCCCAGATCAAGGGAAAGACGCACTTCCTCTAGGCCAGGACGCCGGCATTAATGAGAATTTTAAACACAGACAACACATGTTTGGCATTGTGAATAAAACATTTTTTCTTATCTCCACAAAGTTTTGATAAAGACCAGGTTACGCCGGGTTTCATCACATATTTGATGTCACGAAGTATGTGAAAAAAATGTTGCTTTTCAGTAAAAATAAAATTTTATTCAAGAGTTTTGCATTTCTTACATATCAAGAAAGCTTTGATATTCGGTGTGATTTGTCATCCAATTGTTTTAAATTCTTGCGCGTAAACTGTCAACTTAAACGTTTCACAATAAGATGAAGGTTTGACTATTCTTATACTTTTGTAGAAATTAGGGGACAACCATCATCATCGAAAAGAAGAAATTTCGACAGTTAGTTTTCCTTATCAACAACTGTTTTACAATTCAAAGGACGGCGTCAGGGCTTAAGGGTAGCTTTACCTTTGATCTGGGTGGCCCCAGTTCGGGAATAGTTGTTCTTCCCCTGTCTTCAATCTCTGAAGTCGATAAAAGAGCCCACCTGCATAAAGGGGTTGTGCAAGCAAGTGTGTGAGTTTCATATTCATTTCAACTAGCTTCCAGATCTAGTTGAAATGAATATGACACTCACACACTTTACTCTCTGAAGATACTGCAAACCCCTTTCCGTGGTAACACGGCATGATATCCTCATTACCGTTAGAATTGAAAGTAATGATTTAGAATATAATGCTGCAAAGTCTCTAATACTTCAATACTTTCTTTCTGGATTTTATTTTGTGATATTTCAGGATGTGTATAAATTGATATAGCTATCAAAAAGGACAGAAAGTCAGTAATATGCGAAATAGCAATAAATTATTTTAGATTCAATAATTTATAAAAATGTGGTTAATATTATTCGAATCCATTCCTGGTGCAAAATTAACTCGTCGTTATAATAAATATATTAGATATAAAAGGTGTCTCTAAGTTCATGGGCCAAACTTTAAGAATATGTAAAATTTTTAAGAATATGTACGAATTTTTTTGTATATACGTATAAAAAAGAATTTTTTGTGAATGGAAAATAAGTTTTGGTGGAAAAAACAAGAAACGCTGAGGAAATAAAGAGAAAGCCTTTTTAGATGCATATTTCAGTAAGTGCACAAATGTGCCCCACCCCCTAGCATCAATACAGGCTTAGTAGCGTCTGGCAAGTAATTAGCGTATACTCTTTCGAAGATACTAGGTATTCCACGAGCAAATACAGTGGCTACTGCAAATTTTGCAATGAAAATTTTATTCGAGTCACTGGAAGTCTGGTAAATATTTTTCGGCCTTGCTTATGCTTATTTGCTCCATCTACATTTTCATTTGTGACGCCTTTCCGCTGTACAAAAAAAAAGGTTTTTTTTAAACCTATTCTTAAATTTTCGATCATGAATTCAGGAACACACTATATAAACAAACATTTTCTATTACAACTGGTGGATTTATCTACCGAAAATTGTGTCGTGATCAATACAGTTTTTCCTATTTCATTTAATCCGGCTTCCTCAGATTGTTAACTCCCATTTACACATATATTTTAATTTTATTATTTATTATTACTATTATTACTTATTATTATTTATTATTACACATTATAAAACTTGATTAATAATAAAGGAAACTTTCCTAATTTTTTCTTTTAAATTTTGAAGTTATTGGTTTTTTTTTTGGAATTTATGAAACCTTAGTTTAATTTTAGTGAAATCAGCATATCTTCAACTTTCGACGTTTTTATAACTATAACATTATAATTTTGCTGGTGAGTTGCCGAAGTGAAGAAACTTTTGATATTTCAACATCGATTTATTTCATCGCGGGATGTATATTATGTACCACGAAACTATGATAAAATGAGGTGTTTTTACATTCCGATCTGATAGCTAAGTGACCGACAGTTTTTCCTTCATTTGTTTCAAAATTAGATTCTGATAGGGATTTCTTCGATGCGTATCGTTTTCGGTAAAGGAACCTTTGGCATCTTTGAAAAGTTTGAGCTATATTAGAAAATTCAATCCTTTCGCTTGGAGAGCAAAAAAAGGCATGAGACATCAGTTTTCTAGAACGCGTGTTAAAAATAGTTAAAAAGTGAGAATTGGATGAGAAAGTAAGAGATCCTTTTAAAATGAAAATATTCATTAATTCAATTCCTACTATTAGCTCGCACTCTCACTAATTT
>JAOUZG010027273.1:425056-436458 GCA_026289955.1 Argiope argentata | reverse complement strand
TATTGGTCAAATTTTCAATCTTGAATAAAATATTTTTTATTCATCAGCTCAAGTTCAAGTAAATTTTTTGAACTTGTAGTGGATGACATTTGATGTTAATACAGTTTTTTTTCAAAATTAATTCATTAATTTTTTATCCATTAATTAAAAACAAACTTTCTTGCCAAAAATCTTCATTTCCCCATCGCCAAATAAGTAACGAATCCCGTTTATTTTTTCCCACGTCAATGACGTTAAGCATGTTTCTAGCCGATTACTTCAAAATATTCTGTTTATTTTCTTAGTGTTTATTGCATTTAAAATTAAACATTCTTAATCAATCGATTTTTCAGATTCATTTTGAAGTCTACAGAATTAAAATATTACAGAATAATGAAAATTTAAAATTTCTAATCTGTATTGCATAACCCCAACTAGTGGCAGGCATTTTTCGTCGCCTCAATTGGCGTTGAAAATTCTACGCTAGTATAATTTTTTGATCTATTATTTACAGTAATTCTAATTATTAGGTCGGATAGCTTGGTTGGTAGGGCGTTGGATTCGTATCCGTATTTTGTCAGCCCGCACTAGCCAGCCGAAGTCTCTGTGTGTGTTTGTGGTGGGCGCTAAATCTGTCGTGAGCATAATGTCCTCCATGTCGAGAGTTATATCACTGGGGGTGCTGGGTCAAAAGTAATTATTCTCTGTGCCAGATCTAAGTGACGATCAGTGGATGAATGAACGAAATGTAAGAATGAAGTTCGCCCTGTAAAAAAGGTTTGTGACGTGTGGAATCTAGAAGTCATACTACTGCCTTCGTTTGCTTAGGGGTCCGTACCCTCAGAAGCCACTGCATCCCTCCTTCCGTTGCAAAACGGAACAAAAATTTTAATTATTTAATAAAAAGTAACTAAAATAAAAATTTTCTCTGTTGGCCTTAGTAGGAATTGACTTTATTTTTTATATTATTTCTTTAAGATAAAAATAAGGAAATTATTTATGATATAAATTGGAATATGTCATTGCATGTATTTATATTTCTTTCGAAACTAGTTTTATTCTTTATGTAAAATAAATCATGTATAAGGCATTATATTCTTTTGTCTTAAACTGTTGTTTGTGCTAAAATATATTAAGTAGCATTACAGCCAACTAACACACACATCTAAATATTGACCAATGCATAATCAAAATAACGGAATTTAGGCAACGCAACTCTTACCTGGGATTATTCAAATTAATTTCTAGTGAAACTCGAGGACATGTTCCAGTTGGGAATTAAGAAGCTAGATTTTCAATAAGAAAAAGAAGAAAGGAAAATATGGAAAATCAGAATTCATTGTTACCCCAATCTGTCTTTTTCTTCTTCTGGTATCCTCAGCATGGCGGCTGTTTCTCTCTTCACTTGAATTTTTAATTTCTTCTTCAGAGGATCGAACTTCTTGAACTCAGTGAATGCACCGGTGCAGAATAGAACTTTCTTTGCTCTTAGTACTTGCCCCTTCTTCGTTATCACCTGAGGAACAAAATAAAATCGGAGTATTTCGAATTCTAAATATTTGAATACTTTAAAGTTACTTGCCTCAAATGATTTGTACATAAATGTTTGCCTTAATTGGCTTAATTTAGCATGCGTATGGGCATAACGCAAGACAATGAAATAGGTAAATATATTATTAACTCATGAATATTTAAATAAAGATAGATTTACAGCAAGATTCAGGCAAAAGTAAATATGTCGTATTAAATCAAATATCAGGATATCGGCAAAGTATGATGGTACCAAACATAAATGTCACGGGAATAGCCCGTAATATGATGATCAGCCCGAAACTACGCATACATGTTAATCATTTCTGTTATGTTTTATACATTGAAAATAATTCTTTTGAATATCTACTACAATTATTACATCAAGGTGAAATTATTTATCAAGTTCAATCATTTATAATTTTTAAATAACCCAGTAATATCGCCTGCTTATTGCCTTCAACTACTAGCTGTTCTCCTAGCATATAAAATGTATTAATTTAATTTCGTCATGGAATTTTGTAAACCTATATTTTCCACTACTGAAAGAAAGTGCTTCTTTAAAATATTACAGCTAATTTTAAAATATGACTGCAAAAATATAAAGCATTATATTTGGTTAGCTCTTCTAAGTACGAGGTGAAATATATTTACAGAATCTGCCCCATAGTTGACCAACGCTCATAGTATTAACAAATATTTAAGAAAAATGTAAGACGGTTTACTATTAATAAAGACTTTTAAAAAAAGGAAATTAAATCCATAATCAAACATTATATGTTTCAGAAGAATAATAAATGATTGAAGTGCAAATACCTGGTGTGCTCCATTTATAAAATCGTTCACTTCTTCCACCACATCGTCTACAATGTGACACCCCTGCAGGTGTGCTAATTTCTTTTGGGCCTCTACCATGCCTCTGGCTTTGATGTATCCCGCTCTGTCATCGTCGAATAGAGGATGATCGCACTCGTCTAGCTTCAGGTAAGGAAATCTGATTTTAAAAGCGAGGGGATTGTTAATATTCTTAAGATTATTTAAAAACATAACACTAATGAAATGATATTTACTAGCTGACATACTGTTTTTGAAAACGATATTTTTATATACTTCCTATATATATATATATATATATATATATATATATATATATATATATATATATATATAAACACGGTGGCCTGGTGGTAAGATTTTGGCTTTGGAATAGGAGGGTTTTAGGTTCGAGTTCCAATTCCACCGAAGAACCGTCGTCGATTCTAAAACATGTTCATCGGGAGCAAACGTCCTCCTGAAAGTGTGGTGTGGAAGTTTTGGGGTGGGGGTGCTATATTGGGTGTCATCCTCGTCATTGGGCAGCGTTTCAAAAGTACGAGGTTCGATTCGAAATAGTTCGTGTTGCTTTAAAACGAGACATTTTAACTAAAACTAAAAACTAATGATTGTTAAACTATTAATTAATGTGTGATATAACTTTAACCACATATTTTTTATAATTTAATATTTTAAACGACAATATTTATAACAATAAATTATAAATTAAAAGTTATTAAAGTTAAATTCCATAGATTTACTCACCTGTAGATTTAAAGTGTACAACTCAAGTTGATGAAAAATTTTGCATTCGTAAGATGAAATAGTAAAAATAGAATGCCCGAAACGTTTTTCATTAATAATTTTATAATAACATTTAATAGGTATGTTAAAATATTTGACTAAAAATAGTTTTTATTAAATGTTTTTTTAAAAAGTTTACATTAATTTCCTCAAACACGATTATTTCTCATAAAAAGAGTGTTATTGCTAGTGAAAAAAAGTGGTATAGTATTTGAATAGAGGTATTTAGTGATAATTTTATTCAAAAAATATAATACTAAATACTTTTTGCTTAATAAAACATCATTATTTCATATTAAATATGTGCTATAAATTGTTAATGGAGTTTTAATGCTAATTTCCTTAATTGCTGCAGCATGTCTAGAATGGTTGCTTTACGAATTGAGAGTTAAAATCTAATAATATATAAGTAATATAATCTAATAATATATAAAGAACATCAAAAATCACTGAAATTTTTTTGACAAAATGCATCTTAACATGCAATCTTTTCACTTTTTTTATTACTCCCTGCGTAAAGATATTTAGATATTTTATATTATCTGATAGTCTGCTGTGCAAAGCAATAAAATTGCAGCTGCAAATAAGTATATTTCAAAAAGAGACAAATTTTTTCATGCTTGTACTAGGTGAAAATTATTTCTCTTTATGAGACATTTTCTTAATTGCAAACATCTACATATGATACGGAAAATTCAATGAATATCTTCCAATCATTCAGACGTTTGTGACAATCATAAGCAGGTGTATAATTTGTAAGTAAACAGAATGAAAAATATTTATATAAACGCTATTAATAATTTGCTAATTTTTGAATTATTTCATGTTCTGTTAGTAGGTATTTACAATTCATCAGTAAAGAATTATGGAATTTCATCTTAATTTTTTCCGAACAGGGGCAATTTATATAAAATTGAAACTTTATTAATTGGGGAATAAGGCCAAAAAGTTTCAAAATATATCAATGAAAATTCAGAATAAGATTTTAAAATTTTAAAACATCATTTTTATACAGAATTGCAAGCTCACATGAAAAGGACTGAAACTGAACAATTGTAATAGAAAGTTACAATTTAAAATTAAGAATGGGAATGACCTTTGTTTCATAATATCTCCCTCAGAAAGATCAATGTAATTCACTTCGTGCATTTCAAATCCTTGCAATAATTTATAGAAAAAACTTGTACCTCTCTCTGCTGTGAAGATGGTGCCGACGGGAGAGAAAAAATTAATACCTGAAAAAAAATTGCGAAATGAGATGATTTTTTTCTCTTGAAAATTCATATATTTTTTAATGAAGATGATCTCTAAATTCAGCCAAATCTCTAATTTTATAAAAGTGCTACATGAATAATAAAATTCTAGAGAAATTAATGAAATTATTTGTAAACAATATAAAAAAGCACGGCTTCCTTTTTTCAATTCATTTAACGATTCAGAGGCATTTAAAAATATTAAATATCTTTAAAAGTTGTTTTTCTAACATTGGATAAAATGAAAAGATGCTTGTGAACAGCTTTTTTTTTTAAAAAAAATCCATTACCTAATTTTTATTATTCCATGGCCTAGTATTCATTTGAAAATATTATCTTTGATCTCAACAAGACCCGTTTAGAAGCAGACAAAACGAAACATTAACCAACAGAAATTAATATTCTAATTTAAAGCAGGTTTTTTTTCTTGGTAAAGTTTTAAAGAAATGTTATATAGGTATGATTCTGTTAATACATGATTGAAAAATCTGTCAAAAGTATATATTGATTTGTTTTTATCTTGCGAGAACAGGTTGATTTCGTTAACGGTTTTGAATAACTGAAGGCAACGAATTATTGAATCTCGAAATCGCGTAGGCAAAGAGCATAACTGGTAATATTCATTACAATTTTTTAATATCATAAATTTTATTACCTGCTTTTACAAGTATTTCATTATTATTATTAGTATGCTTTTATGAAAGCAGATGCATTTTTAAAAGGTTGATCCACTTTTACCAGTATTACTTCTTTCAAGCTGACTTAAACTGGCTAATGACTTAAATTAAGACAAATAATGACATAAAATAATAATAATACTCTCACATGATAAATTGAAATTTGCAATCATAGATTTAATATTTCTTTTTTAAAATTATTTTTATTTGTAGCTTTGCTTTTAAAGTTCGTAAAACTTTTATTTTTATTGGATGGAATTTAAGTATTTTAGCTAAAGTTTTTTTTTAAAAAAAAATTAGTTTAAAATAATATATTTATGTACACATTATTTTAACAAGTATTTTTATTCCAGTTTAAAATATTATCACTGGATATGAATTTCAGTATAACAACTTTCATAAATATGTGTTGTCACATATCTATAAAATTTAAAACCAAGTTGAATAAAGATTATTTTATGATTACGTTTAAACAATTTTTTACCAGCTTGATGAAGATATTGGTTAATCATGGAGAGTTATGAAGTTTCTTTGTCTCAGTACAATAACTATGACACTAACACCAGAAATAACATCGGTGGGTTAATGCTTCAATTAAATGCCAGAAATATTTGATATCGAAAATTCCGAGTTTCTCCCGCTGATTTTTCCTTTTAATGATTTGAAAATGCACAAAAAATAAATGCAAATGTTTAATAATTAAATAAAATGTGTTGTAGAGCATTAAATTATCTTTCAAATAATATAAGGGAAGCGGGGGCCTGGTGGTAAGATATTAGCTTCGGTATTGAGGGGGGGGGGTTGCCGGCTCGGCCACCGATACCACTGAAAAACCATCATGTAAGCAGGTCTGGTGTTAGTTAAATCCATTGGGGCAAACCGTTCTTCCTCCGGTGTGGTATGGAAGTCTGGAGAACGGTGCCCACTCGGGTGTCATCCTTTACATCTGAACGTGGTTCAAAATTTAAGTTTGTCCCCAAACATCCCTAGTGTTTCTAACAGAAAATTAATATAACTAAACTTAAATGTATTCAAATAATATAAGCAATTTTACTGAAGTGTTTTATACTTTTTTGTAAGTAAAAATGTGTAACGATTATTTTTTGAAAATAAATCTTAATTCATTATTATTTCATTATAAATAAGTTATAATAAATAAATTAACAAATTTACTCACCCGATAATCTCTCGATTTCTCGGAATCTCTTTATCGTGTGGCGCACCAGTACCTGCATCGCGGGACTTGAGTACGCAATGTGGACGATTCTTCCTTCGTCGTAGTGGGAACTCAGAATTTCTCGAGTTTCCTTCTCCTCTTCCTATCAAAGAAGTTTCCGAAGCAAATTACTTCAAATCATTACACCAATTTTCGATATTTAATGTTAATATAGCATTTACCTACAATATTCGATATTAGTAGAAATACAAGGTTTTCGATATTTTACTGGCGCATACTTTTGAAAAACTCTTCAATATTCAACTCAAATATTAATTTGAATTCAATATTCATCAGAAACTCGCTAATGTGGTGTGGAATTTTCGGGAGAGATATGGCAGCGGTTCAAAATTACGTCCGTCCCAAAATATCATTGTGTTACTTTAACCCTATGCACTCCAAATATAAAAAAAATGCAAAATTATTCACCTAATACAAAGATTTGTTTATGGCTATGAAAAATAAATATACATCATTCTTTTAAGTCGAATTTTTTTGAAAAACTAGTGTACATCTCTAGTGTACATGTAGGTGCTTTTAACAATTAATTTTGAAAAATTAATAAATGAAGAGCCAAAACGATCCACTATCTTGATTGGTGAGTCAGAGGCACCATCGGTGGGCAAAGGGTTAAACGAGGCCTTAATATAACTGAACTAAAATAAACTGCACCTAATCAGAAAAAAAGTAAAATATAGGCGATACTGATATTATCCCTTACAATGATAATTTTTTATCAGTCAATTAAAGGAATTTTCAAAAATTAATATTAGCTAATAAATGGCCTGATCTTCGATTTAAAAAATGAAAACAGCATTATAAGTTGCATTGGACAAATAAAATATTTATATTAAAGTAATTTATATCTTTAAAAATAAGATATCCAGATTGTAAAATAATTATGGCTTAAGTTTAAACATTTAGACTTCTGTCACTAATGTCAAATATACCAATGAATATAATAACAAATAAAAAGTGGTTGAAATACATCGCAGCTCAGTCCTTGTCCCTAATGTATTTCATCTGTTTCAATTATAACTGATATATGGATTTTAATTCTATATTTTAAAAATTATTTTAGTTTCATTCCACATATCATAGAATCTTATATTTTAAGAACTGCTATTTCTTCTTGAAATTTTTTTCCGTGATCATAACAATCGAATAAATTACTTCAAATGCTCATTAATGTCATCAAACTGGGTGACAAATATCTGAAGTTCCCCAATGAATAACGAAGAAACTGGATTTTGTGTCGCAGTTCCATAGTTTTTAAATAAATATTTGGAAAATCCGCAAAACATGGAATTAAATCAGACACAATTTGTGCTCTGTTCGAGACAAAGGGATTAAATAAAATGCTATAATCTTTTGCATTTATTATAACAATACCAAATCTAGACTCTTTTCAAAAACTTAATTCAACGCCAGTCCCACAACGATTGCGAACTAAAAATCCTCTTACTGGGTTTTCTTCTGAGTTGGATCATTCAAGTTTTTCGACTATGCTGAAGATAAAACTCTCCAATTTAGAAATATTGTCCATATTTACCTTCTATTACACAAGTTATGGTTTAATTGTACTATTTTATAATAGTTTTAATAATTTAGATAGTTTTAATCAAATCATAATTTCATATATTTGGCCGGCGAAATTGAAATCCATTATCTTTTAAATAGTGGTACGTAAGTAGTCGATATCTCAATCAAACAATTTCACATTTATGCTCGAAAATGTGATATTTTTCTTTAAAATATTCTTTTGCTGTTTTTTGTTGGGTCTATTCAGTGTTAAGTTATGGGTTGTTAAAAATGGAAGTCAATAAAGAGAAAATTTGGTACATATTACGAATTTTCTTTAACAATAACTAACGAGCAAGCTATGCGACTGAAATAGTGAAAGATGCTTATGGTCTCGATATTCTAATAGCCAATTACGCACAATTGTGGTTTCATCAATTTCATTCAGGTAGGCCCATTGTCGAAAATATCGGTTAAAGTCACAGAAATAGTCGAAGTTGACCAGCGTCTTAGCAATCGCATCATCTCTAAGGAGCTAAAGATCGGCCCTAAAACGATTATAAACAACTTCTCCAAAGCTGGATTCAAACTTAATGCTTGGGTAACACACTAATTAATCCATTCGCTGCTAACCACGAATATACTCGTGGTTGGCAGGGTGTTACCCATTGCCAGAACGAACATACTCGTGATACTTTCAATATATTATAACGTACAACAAGTATTTCTTACAAACTTTTTATGGCCACAAACATAAATATACAACTGTAAAAACTTTTAAAAAAAGCTACAAATAAATTGTTTTTACAAAAATCCTACTTTATTAGAAAAGTATATGGTATTTTAATTATTTAAATGGAACAAAAAATCAACTTCATCGTGTATTATAACAAAATTTTTAATCAAAATAATAAAATATATTACATATCTTCATTTTCAAATGTCTTTAGAATAGGATCCCTGACAAAGTCCAATACATAATGGGAATTTATGAGGACTCATCGGACAATGGTATCACCGATCGAATTATTTTCACGAGATAATTTGTAACAATGTCCAATACATAAAGTTGGTTTATCAGGACAGGACGGATAATAATATCGAGTCCTGTTACATTCCCATTGCCAAACACGAGTATACTCGTGCTTGATTTTTATACATGTAAATGATCATTTATGACAAAATATGTGCATTTATTTTGAAACTAGCCGCCTTTGGCGACCAGTCGGTTCGCCAGTATTAATGCTCGCTAAAATTTTCATATAATATTTTATGTAGCTGTGTCTCATAACAGGTTTTTCACCAAAATATATTTAAACCAAACAAATTTTGATAATCATATAATTCATTTATAGTATTATTTTCTTCAGATGTTCTGTTCATTGTACTGCTCATCTTTCTCTTTCTATCCGAGCAATGATTGTCCCGGAATTGATATTTTACTTAAACGGTGGAGGGAAAGGTCTAAAATTCTACGTTTTTATAGAAAAATGAGATTCAAATTTTCATAAATGTAAACACACTAAACAAATAGAGACACAATAGATTTTCAAGAGATGCGAAAGTTTAAAAACCGCTTGGAAAATGTCGCGCACAAAGGAAATAATGGTAACACATACACTTCTTTTCTTTTCTTTTTTTTCTCTCCTTTTTTTCTTCACTTCTTTTCTTTTTACAAACCTTTTTTTCGCTTTGTTATTTTTTTTTCTTCCCTGCCCAGACTTTATTTCGAGCAGGCATAGATTAAATATTCATACAGACTAATAATAAAAGCAACTATTTTCTTTCTTTTTTAAACATCCCGTTATCTATAAATGAAAATCAACTGACTTCGCGTATTTCTTTCTAAACAAATCATAATTTATTACTTCCTGCTATTTTACTCGGTGTGGGGGAAGGAAATAAAGATTTTTGGCTGGAAAGTAAGAAAAGTGTCATTTTAACTATTTTCCTCGCAGTTTTTTCATTTTTTCTCTCCATAAGAACCATCCTCGTGTCTTAACGAAAATATTAAAATAAAAATTAGCCGAATCGGTCGAGCCGTTCTCTAGTTTTGCGCTTAGCAACGCATTTCGAGTTCCATTTTTATTAATATAGATAATAAAACTTAGATAAACAATAATACTCAAAACAGAAATGGCAATGGGAATAAACTCATACAATTTAGGCTTGGCTGCGAATGGGTTAACACATTTATGATTGAATTTCCATTTATGGAGCGATGCCAAACGCTATGAAAACGATCCACTTCTTAAAAGAATGTAACTGTGGATTGTAAAGGGGTCGAATACGACAAAGGTGTGTGATAAAGATCGTAGTCAAAGCGCAGCGAAGCAGCTCAAACGATGGAAAAACCAGAACTACCGTCCATGAAGGTTCAGCTGCTCATTGGGTGGGAATGGAAAGGAGTTCTTTATTACGAGTTGCTTCCATATGATCAAACACTAAATTCGAATCTCTACAGTTAATTACTGTACCAATTGAAGCAAGCTATTAAACAGAAAATGTCAACCTTTTTCAGCAGACGAGGTGCTGTGTTCCATAAAGACAATGCCATGCCACTTCCGTGTATATTGTCTCGCTAGAAACTCCAGGAGCTTGGTTGGGACGTTTTTATAAATGCACCATATAGTCTGGACTTGACACTGAGTTTCTAGCATTGTAAAACTTCCTTAGTAAAAAGAATTGGCATGAAGAGAAGATTGTGAAAATCGATTGCTTATTTTTTGCTAATAGGGGGTTAAGACAACCGTGAGAGAGGCATGAGGAAGCTACCTTTAAAATTTCAATAAATTAAAGGCCAGAATGGTGCATATTTGACCAAAATTGGTAGCCATGTTAAAATTCTGAAATTAGCCATGGTAGCCATGTTAAGCCAAAATTGGCCATGTTAAAGTCCTGAAATGCAAGTAAAAATAAGAGATTTCTGTTTAAAGTAACAATAAAGAACAACTTACCTTGGGTTCACAGGGCCCGATTAAACAGATTTTCACTGCTGAATTAGCCGATGCATGTCTGGCAGCGGCAGATCCATACATTCCGGCACCGATGATGCACAAATCGAAAATTTCAGATTCCATCGCCTTGCCTACTGGAACCAGATCAGACATACATGTTGTATGCATAATTTCCTTCACATGAATTAATACTGTTGCTATATATATATATATATAACTTACTACGGTTCCTATTACTACTTAAGTAACTTTCATTTGCTTTGATATTTATAAAATATGATGCTTCTCTTAGGCTTTAAAGTTGGGAATTTTTCGAGTCACAATGGGTTTTTTTTTCAGATTATAGTCAAATTCTTTACAGAAAAAAATTCCCCTTTTTTCAATCCCTACCTGATGCACTTGAGAAAATCATCAGGTCGGATTTCTGATCTCTTTTCTTTTTACTTATAAGTTTTCCCTTTGTTTTTTTTTCTACTTTTTTTGTTTGTTTCTCTATGTTCCACTATGTTTTAGCAGTAGAAGTATAGGTTCTCTCTAAATATATAAATGCATGTTATTATTATAGCTAGTGGCGTCGGTTCCTTAATAGTTGAAAATCATAATTTTCTAATTTTAATATGGTTAAGGCTTATAAAATTGTTTATTTACTATA
>JAOUZG010027273.1:407292-424956 GCA_026289955.1 Argiope argentata | reverse complement strand
TTTGGATTGTTTAAAAAAGTTTATATAGAAGTATATTTATTGTTTTATTAGCCGCCTTTGGCGACCAGTCGGTTCACCAGTATTAATGCTCGCTAAAATTTTCATATAATATTTTATGTAGCTGTGTCTCATAACAGGTTTTTCACCAAAATATATTTAAACCAAACAAATTTTGATAATCAAATAACTTATTTATAGTATTATTATAATTTTCTTCAGATGATCTGTTCACTGTACTACTCATCTTTCTCTTTCTATCCGAGCAATGATTGTCCCGGAATTGATATTTTACTTAAATGGTGGAGGGAAAGGTCGAAAATTCTACGTTTTTATAGAATAATGAGATTCAAATTTTCATAAATGTAAACACACTAAACAAATAAAGACAAAATTGATTTTCAAGAGATGCGAAAGTTTAAAAACAGCTTGGAAAATGCCGCGCACAGAGGAAATAATGGTGACACACACACACCCCCTTCTTTTCTTTATATTTCTATTCTTTTTTTCTTCACTACTTTTTTTTCTACAAACCCTTTTTGCCCTCTTTTACTCTTTTTTTTTCTTTATTTATTACTTTATTATGACTTTATTTTGAGCTGACATAGATTAAATATCCATACAGACTAATAATACAAGCAACTATTTTCTTTCTTTTTTAAACATCTATCTAAACAAACATATCTATAAATGAAAATCAACTGACTTCGGGCATTTCTTTCTAAACAAATGATAATTTATTACTTCCTGCTATCTTACTCGGTGTGGGGGAAGGAAATGAATATTTTTGACGGGAAAGTAAGAAAAGTGTCGTTTTAACTATTTTCCTCGCAGTTTTTTCATTTTTTCTCTCCATAAGAACCATCCTCATGTCTTAACGAAAATATTAAAATACAAATTAGCCGAATCGGTCGAGCCGTTCTCCAGTTTTGCGCTTAGCAACGCATTTCGAGTTGTAAGGAAGATAATTGGCGAATTCTTATATGAAAAAAAATTGGAGTATTTTTATCAAGTTAATAAAAATTTTCTATTTCAATTTTTGAATGTTAAGGATTTTTCTTTTAATTTTTGGTATCCTCGGGAAAAGAAAGTCATTCACGTTTTGAGAATTGTTTAAAATTTATTTAAAAACAATGTTTCAACATAACGGCTTGAATCAAAGGCAATTAGTGTTCTTCATGCTTCGAAAGTGTTATTTGATTTCGTTTTATTATTTCATTTCAATCGTTCTAGTTTTATGATTTTCATATCAAGTTTCCGCTATTTCTTTCCCATTGATCCAAGTACTCATAATAAAGGAAGTACTAAAAATATTTTTGTTGTAATTGTTTTATCTCTTCGGAACATGAACATCTATATATATATCTATATTTATAATAAAGCTCAATGTGTGTGCGTGTGTGCTGCGCTGTACAGGCCATACCATTCGACCTACAGCTACCAATTTAGCACGTGCATTCCTTTAGGCCTGGAATGAGCACCTTGAAACGATATTTTTAATTAATTAGAGTTTTAATTAATTAAAACAAATCGAGCAAAGTTTCGGCGCTTTTCCGCTATAACTTCCGAATCTATTTTTACACAAACATGGTTTTTATTTGCAAATAAAGTTCAAAAAACATTTTTTGTTAGTAACTATATTTTAATCTATAAATTAGTTCCCTTTATTAAGTTCCTTTTCATAATGAATTTAAAAAAAATATTTAACTGTATTTTTCAAAAATTTATTTTTCACAACAGAAAAATAGAATTTAATCTCGACGAGCACGTTCCGCTCGCATGAGAAAAAAAATTATTTTTAGTTTGTTTCCATCTCATTAACCAAAGCTTAAATTATAAAAATAATTTAAATATTACCATAAATGTGGAAAAGGGGGATTTTCACCACGTGTCTATATGAAAAGAAAAAAAAATACGATAAATAATATTTTCTAAAAATTAAATTCATCGCACATTTTCTATGATATTTTACAATATCTACATTATTAAATCAATAAATCGGCTTCATTTAAGGCAAATTTGATTTGTAAACATTCTTTCAATTCAGGTTTCAACGTCTAATTTGTAAACTTTTAATACTATTGATATGTGTTAAAGTCGTCTAAATGAAGTAAATAATTATATTTTATGTAGTTAGTCAATAAATGCTATAATAAATTACAAAACAGCTTTTATCTAGATCCTATGCTCTGTGATTTATATGTAATAAAGTTTTCTTGAGATACTAGTATCTGTTTTTGTGATTTTAATAAAGCTGAATGTGTTTGTATTGGGTCTTTACACGCAGAGCCTGACTGAGACAGGGGCATATTGAGTTGGGCCAGGCCTACACATCAGAGGGGCCCCCAGATCGAATTGAAAGATTAGTTTACGTTTCTTTCTATAATAAACTATTTTTAACATTGTTTTTCAAAGACAAAAAAGACAGGTGGGTTTTCTCAGAGAAGTCTTGCTCCCACCCCAGTTGGTATAAATCTGGCCCAGCTTTCACGCCAGTCCGTTTGATTTAAGGCAACCAAATTTGGCACAAATGTAGCTTGGAGGTCGGAAATGTGCAATTCTGAGCGATTTTTTAAAAATTGTAATTAGAATTTTAATTAACAACTAAGCGAAATTTTTACGTTTTTCCGCTAGAACTTCCTAAAATATAACAGCACAAAACTGATTTCTATATAACATTGAAGTTCCAAAATTAAAACTTTCAATGACTTTAATTTCAATGTTTAACCCATAAATTAAACTTATTTTCTTACATGAATTTTTTTAAAAAATAATTTAATTATTAATTATTTTTTAACAATTTCACACTAATTAAAAATAAAATTTAAGCAGCATGTGTACGCTAAGTGTCAAATGAAAAAAAAAAGTTAGCTTTTATCAGCGTGTTGTACTCACACTGACGAAAGCTCTAATTAAAAAATTATTTAATTATTGCAAATTAAGCATATCATATATATATGTGAGCACTTTTAAGTACGTGTAAGCATGAAGGAGTTTATATAAGATATCCCTACTAATCAGGGCTCAACAGCTAATTTGTAAATCTTTACTGATCGGTATACATCTACGAACAAAATGGTTTTAAATAAAATAAATATTTATACTTAAACATAATTGAGTCATTAAATGCTCTGGTGAATTATGAATTTAAATTTTTTTTACGTTCACTCTACCCTGTGAATTCAAATTAACAAAATATTCTCGGAAAATTTTTTTAAATAAAAAGATTTGTACTCTAATAATCTAAATCAATCCCTAATTCAGTTTAATTGATTTATGAAAATTAATAGCAATATTATATGAAAACGGGCAATTTTAGACCACTTTATATCTCTCTCTCAGAGTTTCTCAAGATTAGTTGCCTAAGGTTATGAAAATGTCAATTGTTCTTTTATTCTATTATTCAAAACTTAATAAATCAGACAAATTTTAATGCAGTCGATAGACACATTTGATTATTTATTTAAAAGATGAAGTATCAAAAATATTTTGAAGAATGATTCCTTAGGACCAAGGGACAGTTTAAAATTTAAACTTTATAATTTTTTGGGATATACTTATAGAGAGAAAGAAATAAAATAATATTACTAATATCAATTAAATTTTATTTTGAAAATAAAACTAAGAACTGAATCTTAAAATGTATCTGTGAAATATTTATGGAATAATTCTTTGAGACATTATAAATTCTGAAAATTATTCTATAGTGCGCATAAGGCGGCAATGCGGAATGACTATGTTCAGTCATCATATGTTTCTTTGTAAAAAGAAAACGTGCGAGTAAAGAAGGCTCTATATTTATAGCAATTGAATAATTTCCATTTTAATTTAAAATAGAATTTTACGGTCACTAATAAATGTATACAGAGAAATACGTAGTACAATAGACAGCACTGCTTAAGGCCTAAAAATAGTGTAAATGAATTACATGACTATTAAAATTTTAAAAATGTTTTGCCGAAATACCAGTTATGAGACTAAATTACATAAAATATTTAATTGAATAGTTTGGTGAGCATTAATACTGGCGAGCCGGCTGTTCACCAAAGGTGGGTAGTATTATGTAAATAGAATAAATATAAATACAATTATCAGGTAATTGTTATATAAATGTAAAAATTCTCATTGAATAAATTTGTCATAACGCATAATGATGCCCATTTTACAGGAATTGTTTACGCGACAAAAACGTTTCACTGAATAAATATGGTTTATAAATTGAAGATTCATTATTAATTTTAAGCTATATATATAACATCTTACCTTTTTTTTTCTTCTGCAACTAAACTAAAATATATAGAAATCTTAATTTAATATTTATTAATTTTAGCTAATTAAACAATACCAACATAAGCTTGACAAAATATATATATATTTCTTTTCGAATCTAAAAACAGGAAGAATCCGCAACTACTTATTTTCTGAAGAAAGTGTTGTCTAAATAATTGAAGAAACAATTGCTGCAAAATATCACGACGGAATAGTGAATGCTGTATAAATACATTTTCTTCTTTTATATTTATGTTAGTTATTACCAAAAACAACATTTTTAGATTCAATTTTATGATCAAATATCAGTTTCTGAAGTCACTAAAAATTGTTTGTAAAAAAAGGATGGCACATTTTCAGACATTTCCAGGACTAACTAAAGCTTTTTACCTGAAATCAATTACAATCTGTAAAATGTGGCAATAGATGTTTTTTTGTACTTTCTGGCGGCAGTAGTAGCAATTTCCACTATTCCTTTGAATATCCATTTTATGGTGTAAAAATTAATTTTTACATAATGTTGAAGATCAAAAAAAATATTCTTGTCAATGATATAAAAGTTTTAACGAATATATTACATTTCTTTATGGGAGGAATTTTTAAAAAAATAATTTCATCACATTTTTCAACAATTTATTTCGCACAAAATAAAAATTAATTTTAAGCTGCACGAGCACATTACGCGTTAATGGAGAAAAGTTAATATTTATTAACGCAATACTATAATACATACCAAACAAATTTAAAAATAAGCTAAATATCACTACAAATTAAACATATAAAAATGTAATTTTCAATTCGTGTCTGTATAAAATGGTATAAATATGAAAAAAAGATGTAAAATCAAATCAGCTATGCATATTTCAATGTATCATTTCCGAACATAATTTCTTGTACGGCCAAGCACCACGTGCTCGTGCAAATTAGAAGGTAATTTTTGTTCATTTTAATCGTTTCATTGAATGAGTCACTTTAGTATTGCAAACGATTAAAAAAAGCTTTGTCTCGCCTTTATTGTTTAAAAAAACATCCCATTTCCTATTTATTTCGTTTCATATAATCACGTGCCCAAAATGACATTTTCCCAGGCTTTATTTGATATAGTTCTTAAATTTTTTAAATCAGAGCTTTTGTAAATGCAATGACAATGCGTTATTAAAAGTTGATTTTTTGAAATGCTCATGCAGATAATAAAAATTTAATTTTTCGCCTACGGATTTTTGTTGATGCCCAAAACCTCATCTCCAAAACAACATCATGTACTGACATGATGTATATTTTTAAAAGTAAAGGCAAGGAAACTTTTTCTATGATCTCTTACAATGCCAATATTACTAATTCAATGCTACAGTTATATTTAAGGGAAATATGTTTTAATATATATATCTACTCTAATCGTCCAACGACTAATTTGCAAATTTTCAGTAATAAGCATACATTTTCTTACAAATGATCTAAATGAAATAAATAATTATATTTTATGGAAATAAAGTTCAATAAATACTGAGGAATTACGATTTTTAAATTTTTACGTATATACTCTGACCAGTGAATCATTTTTAATAAAATCGTAAGACGTTAACATTTTGAAAGAATACAGTTGCATTCTAATTTACTAAACCACTAAAGCTGACCGATTTACAAGAATTGTAATGTCACTATTCTGTAAGAATCATGTTAGATATTAACATTCCCAATAGATGTTGTAACAAAAGCTGAGAATGAAATGTTTCTGAAGAGATAAAATCCTTTAATTCCCATAAAAAAGGGCACATACGTGAAAAGCAACTTTTTGAAAATTTCTTATCCATTTGGATTCCCTTTACGGTACTGAAGACTCGGTCGAGCACTTAATTATTTCTGGATTTGTGTCCAACTTCTATAAACCATTTTTCAATACCTACTATTAGTTCATACTCTCCCTATATATATTTATACACTTCATTCAAATTTTCAATCGTTAATAAAATACTCTTTATTGATCAATTCAAGCTCAAGTGCATTTTTTAAAACTTGTAGCGGAGGACTCTTGATGTTAATTTTTTACAAATATTTATTCATTCATTAAATTCAATTAATTTTTAATACTTTGAATAGAGTTTTAGCAGGTTGTAATGAAAACTGAATTCCACAAGCAGTAACTCAATAGGTAAAATGCGAGGATTTCTGTATCTTTCACGTGATGATAAAAAATGCTAGAATCATTTTTTTGTGAGAATCAGCAATTTTTTGATAAATTGCTTATATTATTTGTAATTGTTTAATAGAAAATAATCAAAATAAACATTTTCTTTCTTGACTGAAGTAGATAATGATTTTAAAATTTTTATTATTATTTTATATTAAATATGAACGAAATTTTTAAAATTACGCTTTTATTAGTGTACTAAAGATTATTTAAAAAAAAATTTCAATAAAATTTTTTGTAACTATTATTTTAAATAAAACTAAATCGTATATTTCTTATCTTTCATAGCGTATTAAATTAGCAAATAAAAATACCAACTACACAAATTTTAGTTATTTCAACATTCAAAATAAATACAAAAGAACTGAGGAGTTTTTTTTATAAACATGGACAAAATATTGAAATAAGAGTATATAAAATGAATACTGCAAAATCTCATATCAAATTTGGTTATATATATAATTTCAAAATGTTTATTTTTTCTATATGCTATGACAATAAAAGCTAACCTATATGCTGAAATGAGTGTAGTGTATTCTAAAAATAGATAAGTTATGTACAATTCGATGTACTTTTTTTTTCCTAAAATACCTGAGCAATGCTTAATGTTTGTCCTTTTTCTACCTTTCTTCAAAGTAAAAGCCATTGAAGCAGATAGCAGCGAAATATCTTTTACAATTCCTACTATTAGCTCACACTCTCCCTATATATATCTTCTTCAAACTTTCAACCGTCAATAAAATATTTTTGTTTATCCAATCAAATATCAGTAATTTTTTTAAAACATGTAGTGGATGACATTTGATGTTAATACAGTTTTTTTTCAAATATTAATTCATTAATTTTTTATAAATTAATTAAAATCTAACTTTGTTGCCAAAAATCTTCACTTCCTCGCTGCCAAATAAGTAACAAATTCAGTTTGTTTTTTCCCCTCACACTAATGAGGTTTGATTTATCAAGTTTTAGGCCGATTATTTGAAACGATTCTGTTTATTTTCATAATGTTTGATGCATTTAAAATTAAACATTGTTACTTAATTGATTTTTCCGATTCATTTTGAAATGCTTTCGCATGAAAAGGATACAGTATAAAGAAAATTAAATATTTCTAATATGTATTGCGTTATCCCAACTGGCGTAGAAAATTCACTCATTCTGCGTTGCCTAAATTGGGTTACAAATTCAACGCTATTAGAATTTTTTGATCAATTAGTTACTAATTGTAATTATTAGGTCAGGATAGCCTGGTAGGTAGGGCGTTGAATTCACCTCCCTTGGGTGACGAGTTCGAACCTGCCAACCGAAGACTCTCCGTGTGTATAAGTGTGGTGGATGATAAATCTGTCGAGGTCACAAAGTCCTCTATATCGAGAGTAGTACCAATGGGGATACTTCTTCTGTACAGCCACCCCGCCACCGCAGAACGTAGCAGTGTCGACAGGATCCAATGGGAATACTGGGTCAGATGTGATCACTTTCTGTTCAAGATCTAAATTATGATCTGTGAATGAATGAATGAAGTCCGCCTTGAAAAGAGGATTTGTGACGTGTATGAACTAGAAGTCAGACTGCTGCCCTCAATTGTTCAGGGGCCCATTCCCTCGGAAGCTACAGTACCCCCCCCCTTCTTCCATAGTAAACGAACAACGAGAACAACCATAATTGTAATTATTCAGTAAAAAATTACTAAAATAAAAACAATGGTTAATATAAATAGGAATTGATTTACATGTTTTTATATTACTTGTTTATAAGTTAAAGACTTAAAGCTAAGATTAAGCGACTGTAAATACTGATTAAGCTTTAAAAATCTTCGAATTAATTGTTCGTAAATGTATGTATCAATATCTTGCAGATAGTCAACGTTAACAAAGAAAATACAACTAAAATTATTCTTCTATTCTATGTTCTATTTAGTGTTATTTCTTTGAATTTTTATTTGTGAGTTCTCCTCCTTATTTTGATTCAATATTTTACGGAGAAGATACAGTTACGTAGGTTTAAAATATGTTTAAGGTTATCTCAGCTTACGTTTTTCTAAATTCTGTCTACTACAAAATATTAAAAGTGAGTCACATTTTATTGTAATTGCATGAAATTTTTTCTTAGCACTTTTAACTGCATGCTTAATACAATTAGAGGTGGAATTGTAAGAAATTTGACTAGAATATTTTCTAAAAAGTGAAAAAAGTGGAAAAAATCTCTTTTCTCAAAAAAAAAAAAAAAATCTACACAATTTTGAGCAACATTTTTTTATTTCAGAAAACTTATATAGATACTAAAAATACGATAGCTAATACTGTTCAGTTTATTGTAAAATACCCTTTGAAAAAAATTTGTGGAAAAAATACTGAAAATTGTACAAGAAGAAACATTTTCGAGAATGGTTATTATTTAAAAAAAAATTTAAAAATTCAATTTAAAAATTTTAATTTTGAAAAATATTTTAGAAAGAATGTAACTAAGAAACAATTAGTTAAAATTTTAGAAAATATTTCACTAAGTTTGGAAAACATTGTTGACAATTATGGGAAAAATTTTTTTGTGTGTACTGAGTCCCCTCTAGAAATGATAAGTGTAATATTTAATATTTGTGTTTTAATATATTTTCTTGCATATTTAAATACAAAAACAAACCTTTTGGCTATTTTTATGGAAAATTATTCCTAAATTGTTGGGAAAAATACATTAAATAAGATAAATATCTGTCCTCTGAAATAAATTTAATGCATAAAGTTTGTTTACTTGCATTTTTTATCACAAAATAAAATAATATTAAAATGAAATCTGCTATGCATATTTCAATGCATCATGTCAGAACATTATATCTTGAACGGCCAAGCACCACGTGCTCGAGCAAATTCAATTATATTTTTATTCGATTTAACTGTTTCATTGAATGAGTCACTTTAGTATTGCAAACGATCGGAAAAACATTGTCTCGCATTGATTGTTTAAAAAATATACCATTTTCTATTTATTTTATTTCATTACATCACGTACTCAAAATGCCATTTTCTAGGTTTTATTTGCTGTAGTCATTAATTTACTATTTTTTATCAGAATTTTTGTAAATGCGATGACAACACGTCATTAAAAGTTGATTTTTTAGATGCTCGTGCAGATAATATTCATTTTTCATCTATGGATTTTTGTTGACTACAAAATCCTCATTCCAAAATTAACATAATGTTCTGATATGATAAAAATGTGCTACAATCATATTATTTCTCTGAATATGAAATTTTAAGTGACTTTTTAACATATTAAATATCATTCCTTCACAGTGTTTTAATTAAAATTTAACCTTGATAACTAAAAATAACGTATATATATTTAAATTAACTTTTTAATTTTTGTTTAGAACTCAAAATAGCAGAAAGCAACATGACAATGACAAAAATATCGAAACATCTTTGCAAAACCTTTTTACTAAAGCTTCCATTTAAGAAAATATTACTTTTCTTTGTTCGATTTGACTGAATTCGAAAAAGGTAAGTGTTGGAGTTTTTTGTAGGAAATTACGTATTTTACAAAATTGATTCATGAACTATCTTTATAATCTTTTCAGTACTTAAGAAATATATTAGATCTATAAAAAAATGAGAATATCTTACCGTATTTTATTGTATTTAAATTCTGATAACTCAAAGGGCATAGAAAAAATCTATCTAGAAATTTCGATAAACGCCTTTTTTTGGGGAAAAAATATTTTTTATTGTTTATCACTATGTGTCTGTTCGCAAACTTATGACAACAATCACGTCTTTTAAAACTCGCTCGAGTAATCATAAAAATTTATCGGTCTGCGCTCTGAGTAAAACGTGCAAAATATATTTACTGTGCACAATAACTTAGTTATTTAGTTTCTGAGTAATTTCGTTTTATGTGTATCCGGGTTGAGGACAACTAGAAATAGGTCTATGATGAACAAGTTAAATAAAAAAAAATTAAGTCAATTCTTACTTAGGTCAACAAAGAAAATTTCTATCGCAGTTACTTTTTATTAAATAATTTCAATCAATATAAATAATTTATCAAAAAATGATTGATTTCCGCGAGTTTTGAACTTGCATTCTTCACTTTCACGTTAAAAATACTGAAATCCTTACTTTTTATCGATTGAGCTACTGCCTGCTGATTTCAGTTTTCAATTGACATTTAAATTCAATTTATAGTATAAGTTAATTAAATGTAATCAACGAATTAATATTTAAAAAAACTGTATTAACATAGTGTCATCCACTGCAAGTTCAAAGAAATATCTTTGAACTTGAGTGGATGAATAAAATATATTTTATAAAAAAATTGAAAATGTGAATATATATATATATATATATATATATATATATATATATATATATATAATAGAGAGGGAGAGTGTGAAATAATAGTTACAGTTGGAAAAAGAAACAAATTAAAAGCGCAATAGATTTTTAAGAAAAACATGGCCATACAAACTATTTCTGCTTAAAGTAACTCATGAACTGTATTAAATAATATTTTCTTTATAATACTTATTGAATTCCTTTATCAGGGAATGTGACGTGATACAATATCCTCTTAATCTTCGTTTTTCGTACTATTAATGAAAATCTGATAAGTTTTATAAAAATCACTTTAAGTTTTTGAAGCACGGAATTTTTTAATGGGTTTCTTGATGCGTTTACTTTCCTAATTTGATGCAGAAGTGCATCCTTGAATAAGATCACCGATATTCAAAGCATCAAACGACATTCAAAGTTAAATTGTTAGTTAATGCATTGGTATTGCATATGTATAAAGCGCAATTAGTTAGGTGGTTGAAATTCGGCCCAATGTTTTAAAGCTAAAATTGTAGATTTCTATTGAATTCTAGGCTACTACATCTGTTATTAACTTTAAGAATAAAGTTGGAAAAATCTGAAACGAACTAAGCAATGGAGCAGATGAAATTCCAGCTTTCAGCAAAAGGGTTGAAACTAAAGAACAAAAATCTTGATATAAAAGATCAAAATTTAAACGCCACTAATATGAAGTCTCTATTCAAGACACGGAGTAATGGATTGCACAAAAAATTGCTAAAAACTGCGATAGATGACGCAACAGAAAGTATGCTAAAAAGGTACAAATAATCATTAAAAAAATGCGTTATGAAATTTATTCCTTTCTAGTTTCTAATGCTGAAATGAAAACAAAAGAAAAAAAATGCGATGACAACATGTTATTAAAAGCCGATTTTTTAGATGTAACTTATAGATGTGAAATACATTAAAAATTTTAAAAAATTAACACATTAATTTTTAAGAATTTAAATTAATGTGTTAATTTAAATTAATGTGTTAAATTAATGTCTAGAATTTAACTAATAAAATATTAAATTAATTTAATAAAAATATTGCACTTTGAAAAACTGATATGCTACATCATATATTTTCTTATAATAAAAATAAGCATGTGTTTGTTTAGGCACATGCTCGTGTTGATGCCCTAGAGACCAAACCATTTGACATAGTTTAATTTTTAAAATCCTTTAAGCGTATTTTTAACAAAATGTTTTATAGTTAAAGTCAAAATCAAATTGTTCGCATTATTGCTGTAAATAATCCCAACCTTTTTTTTCTATTGTTTTCAAGATACGAAGACTAAAATTACATCTCCATGCTGTGTAACATTTTTAAAAGCAATTTATGTTTTTTAACAGTTTTTTATCTTTTGAACTAAAAGTAAAGGGTTAAGTTTTGCATCAAACAATGGGTGCAATTTTTTTAGAGCTTCCAAATTAATATATTGACAGGAAAATAAACATAACTTTGTAAGGCTTATAATATAAAACACAATAAATTGTATGTTGATCATACTTTCAAGATTAAAAATATTTTGCTGAAAACAAACAGAATATTTCTGCAGTCATGAAACCCAAAGAACAAACTAGTCTCTAAAGTTGGCTAAAAACAGTCAGATCAGTGCTCCACTGTCAAAAAAGTAATAATTTCATTGTTAGAATTCAACCGTCACTTCTGAATTGCACTTTTTTCTCTGTCCTGACATTCCATGGGTTAAAAGTGTTTATTGAAGTTCTATTAAAGTACACACGGCTCTTTTTCCGAGTGTTCTGCCTTTCTGTTCAGAATACGCCGATTCTTGGTCATGGTGAAAAAAAATGAATTACAATTTCCAATTTTGACAGCTTTCTTTTTCCAAGAATATAATTAAAAATGTATATGACAAAATCAAAATTGTAAAGCTCGAGATACTAAGTAATAAGGGAACTATAATATAATAAATAAATATTATGGAAATATCCTCATTTATTGAAAAACATATTACAAATTGGGATATATTCTGAATATGATTAAAATTCAAGAGTATTCACATTAAGGTCTGATTCTCCTTTTAGATGTAAATTTATTTCAGATGCATTTGTTAGAGTGCTATCCCTTGTTTTCTTTAATTAGTCAAGACTTTTTTTCATCTCAATTTTTTTTATAAAAGCTAGTCAAGTTAATTCATTTATAAAGGATAGCTTAGGAAAGGTTAATATTGTTACAAGCGGGCGAGGACCACGATAGCGCTCCGAAAGAGAGAGAGCGTTGGCGACGGTTGATGAAGAAGTTGGTGCCAGGCAAGTTAATTAGGCGTAAAGAACATTCTGGTAGCCCCTAGATGGTTCCCGGCGTTTTTCGAAGCTCCGCGTGCTGCTGGGCGCTCGCTCGGCTATATAAGGGACGGGTTGCCACAATTTGGAAGTTCCTCTCGAAAGAGTAGCGACTCGTTGTACGAGCTGATTACTTTTCTCGCTTTATATTAGTGAGCTATGTTTACGTTTGCTGTTAATGTTGTATAAATGAGCTCGCTGTGATTTACTGTTTGCTGTGCTATACGATATCTGTTTTGCAATCTGTGTTTATTGTACGTAAGACTTGCATTTACACTGTTAGTGACTGTTGACTGCTTGATTGTTTTTATCAGAAGTTTTCCTTTATCAAGTCATCCTGTAAATACCTGTAAATAAATTTGTTTGTGCTGTCCTTAAGTAAAATCCATTCAGTTTGAACCCGCTAAGAAAAAACATAACAATATCATATGCGAATAACCTAGGCTTTAAATCATAAAATAATTATATTACATTATCGGTGTTTTTAAAACTAATTACTATATTAAACAAACCAATGTGTGTGTGTGTTTTTCATTGTTTTCTCAACAATTGTTTCTATATGATTTTCTCTCAGGTCTCGAAATTTGTTCAGGACGTATAATATTACGCAGGAGTTATATGCACTTTAAAAATGCCTAATATGTGTTTGCTTAAGAATGTTTTTGTGCCGCTAATTTGAGAGGTAACCATTTAATACAGTTTAATTACAGCCTAGAATTAACCCCTCAAATTTAATTTATTATCAATATTTTTTTATATTCCTAATTTTATCCAGTAACTGATTTAAAATAAGTTCAAGTACAAGCATGTGATATTAAGAATTAATTTCTAATATATCTATTTAATATTCTGTAAATAGATTTCTGATTTCTCCACAAGATGGGCATATTATTTGCATCAATTATTTTTCTGAAAACTTTTTTAAAAAAATACTTCGAAAATTTTTCTGTTACCTAAAAGTAT
Source organism: Argiope argentata (assembly GCA_026289955.1). NCBI lineage: Eukaryota > Metazoa > Arthropoda > Arachnida > Araneae > Araneidae > Argiope > Argiope argentata. The sequence continues at coordinate 410,899 of JAOUZG010027273.1, read as the reverse complement.
CCTTTTAATAAAAAGGAATGAGAAATGATTAGATAAACAAGACGTAAAATTTTCTCTAAGTTGTTTTCTAAGTAAGTTTTCTAAAATTTTCTCTAATGATTCCAATAAAACGTTATGTATATTTGCTTCAAATGTTTTTAAAGTCCGAAATAAAATTTATTTCTTAATTTTTAAAAATTAACATTAAAACTTAAATTAAAACTTTGTATATTTAAAATAAGCTTTATTTCAAATATGCAAAACCGGAAAAGTTAACTCCTCACATATGAATAGCTAAATGAATTTTATTATTTCACATTTCACGGTGAATCGAAGTCAAACGATGTACAATAAAAAATTTCCCTTTTTTTCATACATGTTGGATATTTTATGATGATTCCTTTGGTGAAAATTATTTTTTTAAGAAAGAATTTACAGAATCATTCTTTGGATAAATTTTAATACGAACCTGCGTATTTTTAAGCGTTTTTCCCCTAATACCTATTTAACAATGAAACAAACTCAAAGATACTGCAGAAAAAGTTTAAAAATACAAACCAAAAAGGGCCGACCTATAATAGTAGAACGCTGATTAAATATTGTTTCTTAAAGGTAAATATATTGTTACTTAAAAGTGCTTGTAAAATTATCCATAAATGTTTGGGCGCGTGGTTTTGTCCGAGCTCTCAATTTCTTCAAGCTTTTTTGATACATATGCTGCCATCTATTTGTTATGTTTGTCATCAAAATCCTTTTTTTTTCTGTCTTAAACTGTCAATTAAAATTATGTAGATCAAGGATTTTTACGTTTTTTATTCGCCACCCCCTTTCCGATTGGAAGAAATGCCGACCTCATTTCTATTGGAAAATATTTGTTTCTGTCCCCGATGTTTGTAAATAAATAGGAAATGCAGCAAAAAGTATTGCCTAGAAAAATAACTTCGATTCAAAACATTAATAGCATTTGATTATGTATATCAAGACAATTGTTTTCTGCATTAGTTTTACTTAAAATTAGGAAACACACTCTTTCACATATTCAAATTTATTCTTAAACTGCCAAATCATTTAATAAATCGGTATATGTCGACTGATATTATATCAGTTGAAAGCAGACCAAAAATTGAAATATTCGTCAATTTTGTAAATTTTTTTTTCGAAATTGGTTATAAGAATAAACGATGTCTCTGAAAGTCAAACGTTATATATATATATATATATATATATATATATATATATATATATATATAGTTATATAAAATTAGTAGAAACTGCTGGATTAGTTAATATTTAAATATTTTGCGAATTTTAATATAAACTTTAGTTAAATAGATAACAAAAATATGAAATGTGCTCTGTAAACTGCAGCCATTCCAATTATTTATTATAAACTTACCTTAAATGGTTTTAATATCTTAACTCTGTTACTTCTTTTATTTCAAATGATTAATTTCAATTATTATTTCTCAAACGGTCCATAGCCTTTTATAATATTTTTTTGGCTTTTTGATTATTTGTTGATATGTTTTAATCATATGAAAGCATAATCTTGTTTTACTTTGAATTGTTTGAGGCCTCAAAATGCGCAGTCAACAAATTAGTAATTTATCGCTTTTGAAGCATTAGTTTTTTTTTCTTCTAAATTTATTAAAAATAATGCAAAAATTTGCCCCATTTGGAGATTTATAGTCAAAAAATCATTTTAAAATCGAAATTTAATTTGTAGTTCAAAGGTTTAAGTCAATGACAACGTTGTTACATTTTTTTTTATTGCTAAAATGTTTTTATCATGTGAGAACTTGATATTATATTGGTTTGAGGTTTTAGAAGCCATAAAATCAAAGGACTGAAAATGAGCGATTTATCGATTTTGGGGCATCAATTTACCGCTTTTAGGATTATTATAACGGTAAAGATGGTTGTCACATTTGGCGACTTACCCCCCCCCCCAAAAAAAAATTACAATTTCGCACAAATGTGTCCATGCATCCGATTCTCGATATGTCGACGCATGCGTATTCTGATAGTCACGGGGTTGTTTCATACCTGTTTAAATTGATCAATGACTTAAAATAATTAATATAAAGAAGGCCTTAAAAACAATGCTCCCATATAATAATATGAAATTTGAGGTATCAGATTTAATTTTCGCATTATTTTTAAAAACATTTATCCAAAAGATGTATTTTGCTTGACACTAAATGTGTTTGTCTTTCCTTAAACTCAAAGTATCTACTAATACTTTTTCCTTGATTATTGAAAAATTGGATGGAATTTTATTTCAATATTGCGCTTTTTTCTTTGCCAGTCAAAGAAAAAATGCATTATATGTTGGTTTAATTTGCAATTCAATTTAGAAAAAAATCAAGCATACAGTTAGAAAAAAATACTTAGAAGTTGCATAGATTGTTAAAAAAAATCTACAATCGCAAATTTCAAGTAATCATGTGAGAACATTATCATTTTTAAGTCATTATTTGTTTTAATTAATTTAAGACATTAAGTTTCCCTATCTGTCTCTATTCCTCTATAATATATAGTTTTATTATTACTTTCATTTTCAATTTTTCTAGCTGGCAAACAGGTTTTGTAGCTCGACTGATTTTAAGATAAAACAACGCCTTTTGCTACACATTACTAAGGAATGTAATTATAAATAATTTGTCTTATTTTTATTTATTTGTTAAATCTGTGTTGACTTTCTTTTACTCTCTGATTCAGTTTCTCTTTTGAAGGAATAATAAGAGCGCAAATTCAGCAATTTTTTAAAGATGCATTCTTTGTATATCTTTTCATTCACATTACAATTTTCTGTATTGGTTATTAACTGTTTTATAGCAAATATTTAAATAGTAAATGTTTTTTCACGGAAAGTGTTGGTTCTACTCATGCATGGTATTTAGTATATCTTTAAGCTGGTATGCTTCCTGTAATTGCATGTTACATATTATCGAATGTAAAAATTTTCACGGTAGATCATTGATGTACAGGGAGAAAATTATTTACGTAATTTTTTCTTGAGAGCCACTAAGTTTAGTATTTGGATGTTTCTTAAGTTTTAGGTGCTCACACAGAAAATTATTTTCCAATTTTTTAATTGATTTTTTATAAAATAAAAAAAATCAGATTAAAAAAATACTTTAGAACATTTTATTTCAAAAAACCACTTTTTTACCACTTTTTTAAAAAGTCCTAATTTCTGTTGAAGGCATTTTTCTTCATATTTTAAGAATTTTTAAAAATTAATCCTGAATAAAAGTTGTAACAATTGTTTTTGTTGTTATTCTGAAATTCAAATCACCTTTATTATTTTATCGAATTTTCCACTAGCCTAATTTTGCTTTTATGGGCATTACTATAGATGAGGATTGTCTTTCGCTTTTATAAGATTATTAATGTTTTTAGGCTCGCACTCTTTTCAGAAGCTGAGAGATGCAAAACTCTCGAGGAAAAAAGTACAAAACTAAAATAAAAAAAAGGTGAAAATTCTTTAAAAAAACTATATTTTTGAATGAAAAATCCGAATCTCCACAGATTTCCTTTTTCTAATTGTTTGTTAAAAAGGCATTAAACTATAATTTATTCATAAAGCTTTCTACGGAATTGCAAGCAAATTTGTAAAAAAAAA
>JAOUZG010027273.1:364140-393713 GCA_026289955.1 Argiope argentata | reverse complement strand
TCTTCCACAAGATTAGATCTTTTACTTCGCGAAAAAGCAGCTCTTAAAATTCTGTTTGCTTTTCAGTAAAAACGATACAATGATATAGAACATTTAAATTTAGTTCCTAGTTTTAACATCAAAATTTGAAATATATAAAACTTTTGATGAGATTCGTCTCCTGAATGACCGTCTGTATGTATGTGAGTGCGATAACTTAAAAAAAAAAAACTCACAAAAAGATTAAATTCATAACATTTGATACCTAGTTTTCTCCTAGTTTAATTGTCAGAATTGAAGATGCATATCGGTCGAGATAATTTATTTGCTTCTAATTGAGATGACTTAAAAAACCCCTGCAATTTAGGTGTATGAAATTTAGTCTTCAATTTCGATATTAAAATTTTTAATCTTTATGAAATTTTGAATCTAGTCGCCAAAGATGTGAAGTCCATACGGTTATGTTATTGTATTTTACTACAAAAATCATGATATTACGAAAATAATAATCATGATATTAGTACAAGATAGACAAGGAGAGAAGGCTCCAACTGTTTTTAAATGCCTGTTATTTCTTACTTCACTTCAACGCTTAATGTGTGTTTACGATATAAAGTCAAATCATGCATAACGAGCAAAGAGCAAAACAAAATGTCAAAAAGTTGTTGCTACGCTTGGTACTTTATAACCCCGCTTGCGAACAGTCAGCGATTTAAACCGAGTGTGCTACAGCTTCTGAGGACAAAGGCACCTGAGCACCAGAGGGCAGAAGTATGTCTTTTATCTCACATGAAGATGACACTAACATACTCGCTTGCACAAGGGGAAGTGCCTATTTCACGCACCTCACCGATAGAACACAGGGTAGAGAGGAATTATGCACCGAACTAGGACTCGAACCCGGGACACCTAGATCACGGGGAATATGAGCTATCCCAAGGCCAGAACAAAGGCATGTACGAAAGTAACTCGGTAAATGAGTGTTGTTTCGTAGAACGAGTGGTTAGGAGGCGTTATGATATCACATTTCAGTTTGACCCGTATTCACCAGAATGGAGCGTTTGTTTGAAGATAACATTTATATGACTATGAAGAGCTCTTAGTCCTGTAACGCATCGAAAGCAACATTGGTGAGTTTGAGCAAGTACTTGTGAAGTCTTTACTAACGAGATTTTGTCTATTGGTATTAAAATTATGGGCTGAAGGTGCTCAGCAAAATTATCAATGAATTGGAACAGAAGAACAATGACGGAATGGCAGAAGAGTATAAAAAGCTGTATTTTGTATCACAACAAAAAGATGCGTAAGGGAATCGGTCAGAAGAGAAATAATTAATGGTACATACGTATTGGACTGTCGATCTTGACCGCCAAATTTGAAGGATTCACCAATGAGTTGGTAAACCACCAATAATGGCAACAAACCGTCATTATTTAAAAATTTGTTCAAACCTTAACTGTCGTCCGCCATTTTGTTGGTTTCCTTGGCGTCAATAGTTTATCACTAAATTTGAATTCGTCGCCATTGAGTTACTAAACCATTGGCGTCGTCTATCTGATGCGTGTAAATACCTAATTAACAGCCTTAACAGAGTAACAACCTTTCTTTTAAATCAGATACTGAAAGTATGTGAAATAATTGAACCGTATATTGAAAACCATCTTCTTATATTATAAGACAGTAGCTACGTCCACTAGACAGTCATTTAGCAATAATGTTGAATTTCATTTTCACTAAAATTCTGAAACGTTGCCAAACATAAATGCATGGACGATTTTCTTGTAAAAACTGCTTGTACACACACACACACACACACACACACACACACACACACACACACACACACACACACAAATCAGATCTATTAGTAGGCTTATTTATTGGTTCAGTTATAGGTTAAGCTATTGAATTGCAACTAAGCATTATTTTAAATTTTGGGATGCTAACATTACACAAACTGTAAATAACAGTATCGGATTCGTAATATTTTAAATGAATTTTTTAATGTCTGAGGTGTCAAATAATGACATTATATAATCAATTGACTTTTTTTAAACTGAATTTGTTGCTATTTTATAACTGAATGGTTGCAACTCAGAATATAATCATAGTTATAAAAGTATGAAAAATATATCAGGATAAAGAGGGAAAACCTTTGAATACATTTAGTCAGAATATTTTAATTAATCTTTATTTCATTATATAAAATCTTTATTTCATTATATAAAATATTTTATAAATGTTCCCAATTTTTCACTAATTTCATTATATAATCAACTTCGCATACCCCCGAAAATATTCAAGATTTATCATATTTGCATAAATTAGAAAATTAAACCGCATATAAAATATTGATTATTTTTTTAAAAAAACATTAAACATTTTTATAGAGCAATAAAAAATAATAACTCACAACTGGTATTGTATTTTTTAAAGTGTATGGTAATTTAACATTTATAAAGTTAAATTCGAAACCTTTCTAATATAAGTTTATTACTTTGAAAAGTTAAATTAGAAAAATGTATAAAGCAAAGTTAAATTTGCCTATGATTTATGATGAAATGAAGCTGCGTACAAAATGCTTTGTCATTTGTGAAACAGAGAACAGTTAAATTCATTGTTCAGTTTTAATTTTAATTTCTGAAAATTAAATTGAACAAGTACTAACCTTTAATACCACTTCTGAGCTTTTGAGCTTCTTCTTCAGTACTGCCATAAACCAAGGATAAATCATGATAGGCAGTATTTTGGTTCCAGTGAACTCGTTGTCCTGAAAAAAATAGACGAAAAATAGTGATAAATCGAAGTTAGAATTTAAAAACTATATATATATAAATGAAACACTCTCGGTTTTTAATTTCAAGTAACGAGTGTTCGTAATTAGAATTTACCATGTTCGAGGAAAGCTGCATAATGCAGTTTTCCTTACTTTAAGCTATTTTTACAAACATGATTGTGAAACGTAACTGAAAAAATATTTTCATTCCATTAAAAAATTTAGGGGATATGACAATATTCGAAAAGATTTTTTGAAAAACGCTATACGATAGTTATATTTCTGAACTTTCACATAAAATAGATCGTAAAAGCATTTATAAAACCAGTATATAAAAGTTACATCCTGGTTTAAAATGGAAAAAGATGGGGAAGAGAATTGACTAAAAAGAAATATGTACCTTCAGAAGTATATAAAATGTTTTTTTTTCCTTGCAGGCAGCTTCAAAAATAAATTTGTTTCTGGATTAAAAATATAGGTTTTATTTTCAAAATTCAACTGATAAATAGAATATAATTTTCATTTTTTCCCATTTCGAAACATTAAAATAATTATAGAGAATTTATAAATGGCCAAATTGCTTATCTCTAGTTTAGGAACAACGGAATAAAGTGAAAAATTATTTTACCAAATTTGTACAAAAAAATTGCCTAATATTAACCTTAAAAAATTCAAACAATTTTGCGAAGAACTGTCAGAAATAAAAAAACATGTTGAATTACCAAAAAAATGATATTTTGGCAAAAACATGACATTTTAAAGAAGTTACCAAGGTTAAATGCCTAAAGAAATAAAATTAAATTGAAAACAATTTTATCGGATGATGAAATCATAAAGAATTTGACTGAAAAGTGAGAGATTTTGAAACATCATTACTGGTTATTTTTAAGCAGGCATTTGGAAATTACTGTAAAAATTGCATTTTGAAATTGCTATAAATCCTTTAATGATAAAACTAAAACATTCTTGTTATTGAAATTTCTTTTTTAATAATTTGTTGTGCAAAATTTTCTTTTATTTTGTAATAATCTGTAATTAGTAATACAATTTTTTTAAATAAGAATTTAAAAAAGACATAGGAGTAAAATTCTATTTCTTCTCACAATAATTTTATTTTTGATGAATTTATTTTTCATTTGAATGAAATTGACAAAAGTCAGCATTCTTTATATAGAAATAAGTGTTACTTTTTATTTAAAGTGTGCATCTAATACGTTTATTTTTTTTTCTTTTCATAAATTATAATTGATTTTTCATTTTCTACGCGCCATTTTGACCAAAATGTTCCTTTGTAAAAAATTTGAAACTTTCTTATATTATATATTTTCGAATTCTTTTACAAGAAATTACCATGCCGAATAATGGCAGCTTAAGTTTATAAATTTCGTTTTTTTTTTTGTTTTTATTTACGCACATAAACATTTGTAAGAAGGTGGAACAAGCTTTTATTTCCCCAAATATTGCAACAACCTTTACATCCTTTTACAAAAACTCATTTAGTTTGACTTCTAGTTTCTAAAAAGTTATAGAAACATGAAACTTTGTGTCCTTATATACGAGTGAAAAAAAAAACATTTCAATATTATGCAGTATGGGGGCCATATAAAAATGTAGTTTTTATTTATTAAATCCCTTTATACAAAAGCCAAAGTATTTTCACGCATTTCTTATTTGATGAAACTTGGCAGTAAGAAGAATGTCTAATAACACCTTTTGCTTACACACACATAAACGCAAATGCTAAGTTGAGTAGATATTAAGCAAAAACATTCAATTCTGAAATATACATTTATGTTTCACATTATTTTTTAAATGCTAATTAGGTTTATTATTTCCACTCTTCATGATTTTTTACCTGAACTGCAGTGCTTGCAGGGAACAGTTCTGACGAAATTGATGCAAGTTTGTCCAAATTTAGGATAGAAAGGATCTTTCGGAGGCACCGGTAAGGACATGCACTTGTCACTGTAGTGGGGTCCTGGATTACAACACTGAATGGCTTCGTGTGTTCCATACGCTGGTCAAAGAAATAAAAACAATATTCTCCATTTATGGATTGTAAATAACGAGAGGAAGATTTTCATTGAATTGATTACGAATTTTTTTAAAAAAAATTTATGGTTATAATATAATATTCCGGAAAGAAGATTTCTTGCAATTTCGATTCGTGTTTTTTTAAATAGAAACAATTTTTAATTCTCAGTTAGCCTTCATAGAGGCGTATTTTAGAATCAATTCAAGTGAGATGAAGCGATGAGAAATAAATTAAAAAATAGAGCAATATATGCATTTTTACGAGTTGAATAGCCTAATTTGAATTGTTTAGAAGTCTTATTTTAGATAATAGAAAGTATAATCTGTAGTCATTTGTATTAGGCTGGAGGAAAAAGAAATCCATTATTATACAACCATCTACCGAGAAAATAATTGATTTCTTTCCATATGGAATTTTTGAAAATAATGGAAAAAGGAATCCATTATTTGCTCGGTAGATGGTTGTAAAATAATAATGGATTTCTTTTTCCCCAACCTAATATTATTGCGAAATATATATATAATATAAACTCAATACTATAAATAAGCATTTTAATAATTCATTTATGACAATTTATTAAATAGCATATGTGCCTGCTCATTCAAAAACTGCTATTATTTGGAATTATTATATATTTGCTCAATGTATGTTTCAAAAATATCTGAAATTCTATATTATGAAATTCCTTTTTTAATTCTCATGAGAAATGCAAATTGAACTGATCAAGGAATTTTTTTTTGTTTATTCATGATACTTTTAGAGTAAATATTACCCAAAAAAAGGTTTTTAAAATTATTTTACATTTTTTATTTCTGTAAATTTTTTCTCATTTATATGCGCAGTGAATAACCATTTTATACCTTTTTGGCGCAATATTTCAATACCCCTCAAAGTACTATTGAATATACATGCTTATATATACATTTTAATATAGGAAAATAACTTCTATTTAGTTTAGTCTTTGATTAAGCATATGTGCTATAGGCCTAAATAATTGCTATTAAGAAATACTATTTTCAAGTATGAAAACCTTTCCGGTATTTGTTTATAAATTTACTAATTTGTATTACGATTTCATTTAATGTCGAATGTCGATTAGTATGAATTTTTTTCTCCAAACTGAGGAGTTTATTCTCAATACTCATATGTTCTTAAGTTAAAATTGTTTCTAATACTGAAAGCTGCATACTCTAGTGCACAGGTCATTCGTATTCATTCGCTTATATTTGGCTACCAATATCAATTACATTAATACAGTGAAATTGCTCATTAAGCTTTCCTGTGGAATCCGTTGTAAGATGTCCATTGGTAGATGCTTCTATTTAATTTAAAAGCACGCTCACAGCCATAGACAGTTTGGTACCGAATCTCCCACCCAACTGATTGTCATCTATCAACTAAATCTCCAAGTTCATAATACTCGGATTTAATAATATTTATAAAATAACTTATCCGTTTTCCTTTAAGCAAGCTTTATAATGTTTAAACACTTGAGGCATAGTACAAAAATTCAAAGTAAAGGCAAATCGAATTCAAATTCAGGATATAAAATAGTTCAAAGCGGGGGAGATGAATTTACCACATAGTAATGTTAGTCATATCCGACTCTCCGGTCAGCCCGAGGGCAGAAGGAGTAAACCATAACACGGAGTGACCAGATGAAGCATTGGTGGAACTATGGTCGAGTCCTAAGGGCGACACCGATCACGGTACAACCCTTTCCGCAGGAAGTATGTCCTTCCATCGATTGCAGGAGGCTACCTCCCCATTTGTGTTCTCTCAAGCGTGACGAGATCCAATCGTTATGCCGGAAGCGTCTCATCCTCATTACGAGGTAACTCTCGGGGGTACAGCGTTAGATGGGAACTTAAACTGGGCCTGACTTAGCCTAGTTGGGCACCAGAACAAAAACTTCGCCCCCCCTCTGTTTCACTACTTTAGTCATGAAGAACATTCATTAAAGAAGGAAACATAAAATTTTTTTTTCGATTTGGGGACTCCCATTTATGTGAGGGCCCAGGGCAACTGCCTTGTATGCTCCTGCCTTAGTTAGGCCCTGAACTTAAGATATGAAAAGAAAATACTTACAATAATCTCGGAAGATATCGTTGAGAGACAAGTCATGGGCCAACATCTGTCCCCACTCCATGAAGTGGGTCGTCAAGTGATCGGGCTTGGGTCTGATTTCCTTGTGGAACACATTCGACACATGACGGGGATTAGGTAGAGGACTGCCGGTGCATGATTCTCTTGGGAAGGATATTTCTGTAAAATGTATACCAGAAAAGAGTTAGTCGTAACAAGACAATATTTGTTAACATAATAGACTGTCTTCGCCAACGGTTTATTAACTCATTGGCGACGGATTCAAATTTGGCGATAAGCCGTCGAAGCCAACGAAAAAACAAAATGGCGGACAACAATTAAGGTTTGAACAATTTTTTAAATAATGGTTGTTTTTGACATTATTGGCGGTTTAGCTAGTCATTGGTGACGTCTTCAAATATGGCGATAAGGATAGACGGTCTAATACGTAATTACCCCAAAAAAAATTTTAAAATAATTTTTATTGCCCAAAGGAATTAATTAATAGAAAACATTTCAGACATTTTAATAAAACCTGTTCAAATAGTTTACAAAAAATAATTAATTCTGGAAAAAACAATCAAAAGCAAGTTGAATTAATATATTTAATCTATTTTTATATTACTGAAATTTTATAGTTTTTATACAATTAATCGTTTATTTATACTATCAGAATAAACATATTATTACTTCATTTGAATTTTGGGTAGATCCATTCTTTTATTTTTTAAATATTTTTTATAATTATGGAAGCAAATATATAACTGAATTAATTTTCCATAGATTAACAATATATGTATTTTAATTGAGACTTCAATACAAAAGATTTCTCTTTGTAACTATTGGATCTAAAATATAATATCATAATATTTCATGCTTAACAATTTGAATTATATAAATATTATTGAAAAATCAAATATAAGCAATTAATTATAAAATATCGTAAATACCATTAATATTAATATGAAATATCGTAATATTAAATACAAAATACTGTAAAATTATTTCTAGTATTTTTTTGTTCTTTTTCTCTGTATGAAAGGACTAATAAATAAGGTTTATTGTAAATTAAAGGATTTTATACATTAATAATTAAGTTATTCTTATTATACGAAGAAATTAGTTATTAGTATTGCTTAAAAGAGCTATGATCTCTAAATGATAATATAAATTTTTATTCCTTTTTTAATCTGTTTCATAATTGTAAGATTAGAACTTAGAAATCCTTTTTTTACTTAAGGCTAGTCCTGTTTCAGTACTGGAATTTTCCGCATTTAGGTAGAGTTTTAATGTTTCTTGACAGTAAAGTATATTAGAATTTTTTAAATAATTATTTTAATATCCAGTTGGGTGATTAATTAAATTCAATATAGTTACAATAAACTAGAGATGAATCTTATAAAAAAAGTTCTATATTCCTTAAAGAAAAAAATTTAAAAATATATTTTTTGTAAAAAAAAAAAAAAAAATTGTTTTCTTAAGCGATTAATTTCAGTCGTTTTTTTATAAATTATTTAATTTAAAAAAACGACTGTATTATCGTTATTTAACGACTAAGTTATTTTTATGTACTCTGGAATTTAACCAAAATGAACAAAAAACATTTGATTTGTCAGTACAAATCAGAAAACAAATTCATTTCTTTTTTAAGTGAAAAATCATAGAATTCACAAAATTTCTCAAAACTCTCTACGAAACTATCATCAGGTTTTCCATTCAGTTTAAAACTTTCTCCATAATTTAAATGACTTTCAAGCAAGAGTAACTTTTCAAATACATTCTGTGTTAAGTCAAACATGTCAAATATTAGATAAAAGATTTCTATGAGCTTACTGTCGGCATAATCGAAAGGCAACACTCTTCTGAGGCAATTGTCAGATTTGCCCCAGGATGGGTTTTTCAAATTGTTGCAAGTGCCGTCTATCGACCGATATTTGCTGTACTCGGCATAATAACAGTGAACATATTGGTCACTGCATTTTGTGATTTCTTGCCGAGTCGCATCAATATTTCGGGGATCCAGGATTTCGTATCTGAAAACAAAGAAAGTTTTTAAACAAATACGAAAAAAAAAAAATACAAAACAAGATAAGTTTTTAGAAACATTTCAACATGTAATAAAATTTAATAAATGTTATAAAGACTGAATAAAAGTTCTTATTAATAAAAACATCCATCTTCACTCTTTTATAACATTTCTTTGCATGAAAAAAAAAACTTTTATAATTTCATAAAACTACTCTTCAAGTATATAATTTTTTATAAAATTTTAATATTCCAAATAGAAAAATTAAAAATTACGGAAAGTAACATTGTTTTCAGACGGCTAACTTAATTATCCGCTATAAAATAATTCAATACTGATTTTGGTTAATTTTTTATATACCTTTACCATACAAAAACAATTTTTGTATAAAACATAGAAATGTATTTTGTATGTATTTTCTCTGATATAATTTTGGTAACCACAAATTTTATAGTTTGTATCAAACACTTTAACTTTAAATAGATAATTTTAATTATAGTATTATTTGTAATTTTAAGAATTTTTTATCATCGATTTATAATTACATTTTTTAAATCTTGCGTGAAATGTATTTATGAAGATTTTGTTAATAGTTTAAATCAACTTAATAAATTCTTCTAATATGGTACAAACGCAATTAACTGATTTATTTTCTGGAACCAATGCATCTCCATAAGAGTTTTAAAAGTTTAAGTTTAATTGTAATTCTTACAAAAATATTTTTCTGAAAGAAAAAGTATTAGGCATTAAGATAAAGATCATTCGAACACTAATCAAAATGAAATAATAAACCAGTGGGATCATCAGGAAGTAATTTTTTTCGCATTATTTTACTTAATGAGTTTAAAATTGTCGATTTCATACTTATATTTTAGAGTTATGCAGTGGAAGATTTTCATTTCTTTATTCATCATTTGGATCTTTTATTATTTTTATTCATTAATCGTATAAATTTATACAAATCGTATGGAAGATTAGAAGAATAGTATACAAAATCAAACTTACATAATTATTCACAAAACGTTTTTATATAAAATCTATCATATTTAAATTTAAAAATATAATAAATAATTCTTTAATGAATTATTAACTTGTGCAGTATTATTTCAAGGGAGGTGGAAATATAATTGGTAGAAATATGTGTTTCAGCATAATTTACTAAAGCTGTTACGAGTGTCTTATCTTCTTACTTCATGCGGCATTCTCTCTTCAGCTGAGGACCGTAAACTGTTTGAATATCTTCATCTCTTTGGCTTCCCACATATGGTGGGAGAACTGGCACGCTGCTAGCACCACCTGTCACGTGAAAAAAACCCGCAAATGAGCATTCATTCAGTTTTTAATATACTCAATAAGATAAACAAAAAATGAAACATCTTAAATTTTATTCGCTGATATAATTTGGGATTGAAAGTAAATGTATTCTAAATAATTTAAAGGAAGCAAATGCTTGTTCTGGGCATTTACATATATGTAGTGTTTTTCTTCTTTTTTATTAAGGTATTAAGGGTTTTAAGAAAACTAATTTTTTTGTTTCCCACTCTTCGCTTTCGAAAATGTGTCAGTGGCTGCTGCAAATATAAACATTAGAATTTTTTATGGACAATATGCATTGATCATCCGAGTCTTGTCACGTGAACTTTTTGGAAAAATCTTTTATTTTCTTAAAAAATTAAAAATTTATAAGTGTTTGCCACCCCTAATTGTATTTTTAATTCGATTGGTTAGGAATTTTAATGCCTAAAAATATTTTTTTAAGAAATACAGAAGGAAAATTTTTTATCTACGACATTCGATATTTGTCATTAGGTACATATTTTATTTACACTGATTTTAATTTTAAGAATTCAAAGACTAATATATGTTATGTATCGTTTATATTGTCGATTTAAACTATAAAGTTAATATGTACAACATAAATTTTATATTTATATCTATTTATAGTTTTATATTGTAAAGAATTCTTACATTTTTGTCTTACGTGTACAATATACGGTAAGGAATTTCAGTTAAAACGTTTCTATGAATCTTAAATTATTTTGCCATCGTCTTTAATTATTAATAGCTATATTCATTACTTGTTTACTCTGTTCGAAAATATGATGTGCATTATGATTGGTAGAAGTGTTAGGCGAGTAAGTTCATTGGTCGTATATTAAGATATAATTACAAATATAACGCAGTTCCATTTCAGGTTGAACTTGATTTCATTTAGGGTTTCTTGAGATAGTTATTTAAATATTTGCTAATGGCAATATGATTGATATTTTGATTTTTTTCTCCTGTAACAATTTTTTCCAATATACCATCACATTATTTATTGTACCAATTATTTAATGGAGACCAAGCAGCTTTTATAAGACTAGCTCATTTGACAAATGTATAATTTTATTTTGTACAAAAATTGTTTCTCTTTCTAAACTCTGACTGAATAAAGCTCAGCTGTTTATTATCCCACGTTGTTTAACGACAACTACAAAAGGAAAATAGGATTACCGAATTATTTATTTTATTCATCAGCTTTTAAAAATTTAAAACATTTTTTGGATAAAGAAAGTATGATTCTTATTCAAATTATTTGTTCCTATGTGTATATATATATATAAAATATGCCTTTGTAAGAAAAGTAGAAAAAAAATTCCAAAAAATGTTCTACTTCGCCGGATGTTATCAATGGCGATGTTGGGTAAACTGGTATTTCTTTCAATTAGTTTTTTGCTCCATATTTTGCTAAACTGCTATTGTTCTAGTCTTTGTCTCTCTGTAGCAAATTAACATTCTTTTGAAATAAAAGCATATTATTGCATTTGGTCACTTACACATGTTGTGAAAAATGTTGCCTCATTTATTAATTGTATTCTTTGTCATTTCCCTCTTGTTTTGAGAATCTTGAACGTTGGAAAATGACAGAAGAGTATACCACCCACAAAGAAATTCCGAAATCCTTCGTCAGCAGCGTTTCAAAATGTGCATTTTGCTTGGGATGAATTATTTTAACTTTAACTTTTGTATTAATTCGATTATTTGTTTTCAATGTCCATACGCATAATAACGGATTTGAACCTATTTGTATTTTTAATTTTTATTTCAATATGTTATAGATCAAGGAATTTTTATTGGACACGAGATTCTGAAATAAATTGTATAAATAGGGAATTGTTGTTAAAAAATACTTTTAATTTTTTTTTGAAGTTGCATAGTTTTTTTCTTACTATTCAAATACTTTCAAAATAAGCAGTTCCCATTGACTTTGTTTTCAATGATTATTTCAAAAGTTATAGTGTTTTCCTCACAGCTTCAACTTTTTTCAGGATCTAATGAAAATATTCTATTTGTTATAACCTAGTATATCCATTATTTAGAAAACAAGATTTTATACTCTATATTTTTATGTATAATAAATATATGAAATAGAAATTAATGAAAAAATATCAAGTTTATGTGTGAATTTTAAAATTTAAAAGAAAAATATTCTTTATTTTTTATATTTCATTGCGATTTAAAAATTTGTTTTTATTATTGTAGTCTTTACAAGTTTTTCTTTATGCATTAAAAATGAAATGATAGTTATAGACTTTTGATGAATTAATAAAAAAATTTGACACTTAAAAATAATGTTGCGTTATAAAAAATTTCTGAAATTTTATTTCAATTTTTCTTAAAACCGTATAAAAGTCTCTCTATTATCACCCATTTATTTTCTTTAAATATTAAACAACTTGTTTGTATTGCATTATTATTACTAATTATAAGGCTTTGAATTTTTTTCTTTTCTCTTTTATTGAAGAATCTCAATAAATATTTTTAAAGTATTCAGGATAAATAAGTTTATGCAGAAATATTATCAAAGATTGACCTAAATCCAAGTAAAATTCCGACAGTTATGAGTTTTATCAAATGATGGAAATTTCATGCCATGATGGGCATACAATTAAAGATTCTAGATTGTTTTATTTAGTTCGATATTGCTTTGCTTCAAATCATCGAATAAATGAGACAAATGACCAAAGTGGAAATCCAAGAAGTATAGATTTACTATTAATTATTATACAAAGCTTTATATAGCTTGTAAAATAAGGACAATTTAAAATTTCAATTAATTTGAGTACAAAATCAAGCGAAGAAACGAAACAGAGTTATGAATGGGTTTAATTCCATCTTACCTGTTAGGTAGTATGCTTGAGGATGAGGTACTTGATCGCTTCTGATATTCCATGATGTGACTTGACTTTGACTCAGAGCTATGGAGCATAATAATAACACGCCTGCGAAACACCTGAAAGTGAAAAAAAATGAAAATAAATTTATTGTGATAATTATTAAATATTGTGCACACAAATTTTCATTTGACACATAGAAGATGGATGTTTAATAGAAATTAATCTAATTGTTATGTGAAGTTTCTAATAAATTCAAAATATTTTCAATTGCAATTTTATTCCAGTGAAAATATCGAAAAAAAAATTTCTTTTAAAAACTTTATTAATATTAAATTAAATCAATTTTTAATTTTAACATTAAACTAAATCAATTATGAACATAATTGTTAACTTTTTAGCCTGAATAAGTGAAAGATTTAGATCAATTGTGGCGAATTTTATTACACAAGGAAGAATTTATGCAATTGAAAAAATTTGCTGTGCATCTTATCAAATGGATACCACCATCAATCTAAATGCATGAAAAGTAAGAGAAAATGAAATTAAGAATGAACTTTATATGTAAAATATCAGTCAAATATTTTAAACGCCAGGTCCATACACTTTGTTTTTTTTAAATTTTTTTATTACTTAAACTTGAGATATTCAAAATATAGTTTTATTTGATTAACATCGGAAGGCAGAGTAACAATAAATACTAGTGAATAAAATGATTTTCACTTTAAATTAATATGTAAAAAAATTAAATTTAAAAAAATCTTTCATAATGAATAAATATTATTAAAAGAATTAAGCTAGGATAAACTATTTATATATTCATAAAGAAAATAATTATTTAATTAAAATATTATTGTAACTAACCACTATGAAATGTATGAATATTCAGTTTTTTTCAATTACACTTATCGAAGTATATGTATTTTAAATATCACCAATTTAATAAAAAGTAATAATAAAAAATAAAATTATTTTAAAGTGGTAATATCAATAAATAAAATGAATCGGTTTCTAAACACTCACTTTTATTAGATTATGATTTGTTTTAAATTTAATGTTTCTTTTTATAATTATTAGACTTTTATTTATACACATTATAAATCTGATATAATCTTCAAATCATTTTCTTCTTAAATTCATTATGGAATTTATTTGTTTGGAATCAAAATTTAATCAACTGACTCAAAAACTAATTCTAAAACTATTAAAATAGCACATTGTCAATGAGAAGTCACAAAGTGAGCAATTCGAACTCTGAGGCATCAAAATTGATTGCGTTCCAAGCGTGAAAAATTAAGAAGCACTTGAATAACACAACTTAAACCGCATAAATGACATTAGTTAAATAACATCGTGTAAAAAATGTTGCTGAATTTTTGCTTCACAACTATTTATTTATAAATAGTAAATATTTGCATAAGAAGATGTCTTACCTCATTGTAGTTATTTTTAACAGTAAAATGATGAATTCTGGTTTCTGAGAAAGCGTTTTTCCAAAATGAAGTGAACAAATAATGAATTACACTTTTTATATAAGAGAATCTGTGTTTTTTAAAGATTTATAAATATTTTTTATGTTAAATAAACTTGTTCTCTAAAAGTGCACAAAACGCCTGAATGGCTTTTTTTTCTTTTCTAACTCGCAATAATTTTTCAAGATAATTATTGTACATGTCATTCATTTGAAGTTACTACCCTCATAATCTCAAAAGAAATATAACTCGGTAGCGGCATTTCGAGGCAATAATTTTCGTCAAAATCATATCCTGTCTTGATCCCATTAAAATAATTACAGAAACATTACCCATTATCAAATCCTTCGTAAAACATTAAAAGCGATGATTGCCGAAACATAATTAATACTCCGTTTCGAAAAAAAAAATACAATTAAGTAAATAGGGCAAGGTCAATTTTCAATATTTCCTTTAGTTTACGCGAAAAAGTATTGCACACAGAGCGATATCGGTAAAAAAATCGAACTTATTTTACTGTCTTGAATATCGGAATTCGACCTTGCGAGTGACATATTTCAATCAAGCAATTCGCCTGACATTGATTAATTTCCCTTGAAATAACCGTTTATTCGCTGATCGCAGGAAGGGCCTTCCATTAATTAAGTTCCCAGGAGTTTTTTTCTTCTTTTTCTCCGGGTAATACAGTAGTGTTTATGCAAATATTAGCTTCAAATGTGTGCCAAATACTTCGAAAAACAGGATTTTCAACTTTGGGTCTTTTTTTATTTATCTAGTTTCTTAAATCAATTTATTTTATGAGAAGAAAAATAACGAATTTTTGGAATCTGTAAGTTATTGGAGTAATATATTCAATATCTAGCAAATGTTTTGTTCTTTGATCGGGTTTCAATTTCCTCAATTTTTTTAATTCTTCACTGTACCTTTACAGCTATGCACACTTATGTAAATGATAATGTAAATATAGATTTATCAAGAAAGATATCAACTTTGGGGTAAATTTTAATTTTTAGTTACAATTAGCCTTTTTACAAATCGTGATTATTTAACTATCTTAAGAATCGTGATTTTGTAAGTTATTTTATATTTATAGAAAAATGTGATTAACGATTTAATTTATTAATTAACAATAAAATTGCTTTGAATAAACATTTACAAAGTAAAAATTTAAGCGTAGTAAAACCGTACATAGACGCATTGCAGAGGTCGATAAAATAATGAAGAAATGGGTCTTATTTTATGAAATAACTTTTTGAACAGTGATAGTCTTTTAAAACAGTTTAGAAATATATATTTGTATAAATTATTACTTGATTTTTTTAAAAAAAACATTGTAATATAAAATTTTAGAAAGTCCCTAGAAATATGAATTAACTTTAAATGTAAATTTTTAAAGCATTATTACTTCTTACTTTTTATATTCATATTCAATTTGCATGAAAATCTTTTGTTTTAGTATTTAGGTTTCATCTTTCGGCAGAATAATAAAAATAAACATAATAAATGACTAGTATTTAATAGAATTAAATACAAATTAAAGTGCTTAGCAAACATGACATCGTCAGTTTTACTATATAAGGCAAATGAAGGAGGTGTTTTGAATACAAATTTATTCACGCTAGTTTGAGCTGCTTGTCAACAAGATGAAAAATGATACAAATATTAAAAACAATTAATGAATAATAAAAATAAAATGACTTAGCTCTATTACTCTTTAATTGCAAGTAAAAAAGTAGATGATGTATTTAGAAGTCTCTCAATTCAAGATACAAGATTGATAGAGATCTTAGGAAAATTAGAATCCTTTAAGTTAAAATAAATGTATTCTTATTTTGTAACCTTAATGAGTTTATGACATATCCAATAGCGTGGAAAGCAAGAAGCTAGTGAGAGTTCGAAGAAAATCAAGATGCAAAAAGTTGCAAATGATATCTGTTTTTCTGCATAGTTAAATTCCGGTTTGTAAAGTTTCCTGAACTCTTCTTATTAAAATATGTCACTAATAAGATCAAATTTGAGTAATTTATCACGTTGAATTATTCTCAACATATATTAACTCTTTTTTTCATTTTAGCAAGCAAACACGTGGAATTTTAATTTCATAGAACATGAAGTACATTTTATTTCTTTATAAAAATTATATTGTGATTAAAGATAGAATTGGATAGTAATTTTTTACTGTACAATTAAAACAGTCATTTAACTATAACATAATATTTATTTCTTCTAGCGTTAATACAAATAAATTGAATCAATTAAATTTTAAAGTTATTTAAACTTCTCAGTACATTTTTTGGCAACTCTCATTTGGAGAGAATATTTTTGTTCTAATGGCATTTTTTCTTCATGTAAAAATTACTTATCTCTGAACATTGTAAGAAAAGGTCATATCCATCGAACAAAAAACGAAATAATGTAACCGGAAAAACTCATCCCTTTTCTACTTATAACAATTTATTTCTGTATTGATCAATCTAATTTCTCTTTTCTGCTCTAATATGGTATATAATGAGTAATCGGGTATTTTTCTCTCTGAGAGAGATAGAATTAATTTTAGGGTCTTCTCCAAGAACCAAGCATATCTATTTGGCTAATCGTACAAACAAACTCAAACTTTTATCTAGTTTAATATAGCATACAAAATTTTAAAGGCCTTTTTTTATCTGAATGTGATTAAATTTCGCTGATTTTTTTTTACTCAATGATAATTATCTAAATGATAATACTCGTTTAAGCCATTCAAAATATATCTGTGACAAGTTTTGTAACTCCAAGCCTGATAACCTTTTTTACGAATTATTAAAGCATACAAACACGCAAATAGAACAATATATTTAAACTTAAAATTACTTAATTTTATTGTGAATTAATTGCTTTTATTTTTTAAAATTAATGACATTAAAATTATGTTTTTAATTATTTAGTTGATATTATTATTATTATTGTGATGCATCATGGAAAACGCCTTTTAGAAAATATTATGAATAAGCAAAATATTCCAAATACTTTTTTATATTTAAAACATTCGATGCCGCTAGTACTGCTGAATGCGATATTACTCTTGAAATTTGAAGCGTTTTAATGAGATTTAAAGAAGAACCTCAAAAATAATTCCAATTTATTTAGAAACTCATTCTGAATTAATATCTTATTTTTTTTAAACTCTTAACCATTAATTCAACTTGATACTCTTATTATATTTCTGTTTTTAAATATTCTCATTTGTCGACTTAATCTTATAATATATCAAAATGTTTGCGTCTGTGAACAAAAAAAATGTTGTTTACGCTTATATCTTAATGATATGAGCATTATAACTAATCTTTTCGGAAAAAGTTCTGAATTTTCTTGTTCCTTTTTTTTCTTAATACCGAGGATTTACAAAACATTTATTGCGAAGCTCCACCTCTCCCGTTCTATCTCTGCTCCATATCGACGATCAGTCCTTTCATTTTGCTTCATCAGCGTTCATCCAAGCATTAAAATCTCCTTTTTAAATCATTATCTCAAATCTCCATAATGATCTTAATAAGCCGACTTTAGCTACAAACTGATCGTGAAGCAAATCAGTCAGCTCTATCGAACTGATGAAAAGAATCACACTGTCCTACTCCTACACCGGTGTTCGAAAATTATCGAACAGATAACAGTTAGGGTTTCGGCCTTAACCCAGGCGTGTAACACGATGTTTGCACGTTTGTAATATAATAGAATGGACGTAGCGTGGGCATGAATTCTTTTCTCACGATAAATTGGAATCGTAAAGTTTAGTGACCCGAATTCGATTCTTTGCCATTGGAACATTCCGACGAAATGGGATTTGCATGCGTTCCGCTCCTCTTGGAGGGGGTGGGGCGAGCTGACTCAGGGGTTTGGAATGAAATGGCTAATTGTTCTCATCATTTATGAGACCAAATTTTTTTCGTACATGTATTATATATAAACAGAAACTATTTTATTTATCTTTTCTACATAGATTTGGATCTCTGAATTCGGGAAAGGCATTTTTGTAATTCGATTAACAAGTGCAGTAACTCAAAATCTTTAATTACATTATTTGTAAATTATTTAAGAACTTTTTTACAAAAAAAATTCAACAAACCTATTTTTATAAAAAACAATACAATATTTTGAATTGATCTTTCTTTGTTTTATCTTAACCCTTTATCTACTGAATTACATTGCCATCCATTTTTCTACTTCATTTTTGCACCAGTAGTTAAGTTTCCTCTTACAGAATAATCCCAGAGAACCCAAGAGAAAAATTTTAATTAATAGAAATGTCTTAATTAAACATTTTCCATTTCTACTTTTATCTTATATTAACTTCTTGCTATTTGGGTTACATTCTCCGTGTTCTTTAGAATACTATCGACAAAAATAGTCGTATTACGAAAATATAATCCAGATTTAAATGGTACTTATAAGTACCGTGAAGTAGATAAAAGGTTAAGTAAAATTCATCTTTTCATGAATACTTTAAATTCTTTCAAGTTGAGAAAAAATGGAATAAAATGCATTATGCTGTCCTAAAATCATAGCATCATTTAACGATGTGAACTTGATTTCTATTTTGTTTTTGTAATTTATCACAACTAAATTAATTATGCACCTTGGTTATATTAAGGAAGGATCTTCTCCCCTGTTTAATAAATACCACGATGTTAATATCTATCGATGTTTTTATCTACCAAGTGAAAATGTTGATCAGTCATACGGGGTGATTGATATCGAGCTCACAGTGATCAAAGAATTCGATTAAGAACGTTAAACAAGCAGAATAAACAGCTGGAAAAAAATTAATTTTCCTGTTCTTCAGAACTATTTTAAAGAATAACGGTTTCATTAGCTTTTTACATATTTTTTAAAGTTTGAAGACTCCTAAATATTTTTAGTGTGGACTCATCCTTTTCATAAAATAATTTAATCAGCATAGTGTTATCAAATTAATTACATGCTTTGGGGGGGGGAGAAAAGTATATGAAACTGATAAAAATTTTCCCTTCTTTTATTTTTTTAGCTGAATACGAGAGTCATGATTTTTAAAAATAGCATATACATTTGTTATGTTATAAATAGCCATCTGATGACGATTTTTGGATTTTCTATCAGAAAATTTGCCGCATTTTTAAAAAATAAGTTTGCTAAATTTCATGGTTTTCAGCTAACATTTACGGATAGATGTAAAAATTTATATTTAAGAATAAAAAGTACAGATTTTGAGCTAATTTTAAAATGATTATTTTATTGGCTAATAACTCATTAACAAACTTCTACTTTCAAACCATTTTAATTTTTTAAAATCTCAAATGAAAATTAACCAAACTTACTTTTACATGGTTTCATACATTTTCAAAGTTTAAGTTATATAAAAGAAAAATTTCATTTAAATTAATAAAATAAATTACAATAAAGAGAATGAAATAAACGTACTTAAACGTATAAAAAGAAATTTTTTTATGAATAAATAATTTCAAATATATCTGACTGTTGCATTGATTTTTTATTCATAAATTTAATTATTTTGTAAAATGTTTTAACAAGGACATTTTTATAAAATATTCAATATTTCATAAGTGGATGCTGAAATTTTTGATCTAGTTTTTTGTTCTCCTTTCGTTTTGTGTTTTGCATCAGAAACACAAGACAAATTATGTTTTGGAATGAAACAGAAAGCATTTGAAACAGCGTCAATCAATTCTAATATCCTCTTATGAAATCAGCAATGAAAAATGATTCCCAAGCGACACGCTTAATTAAGTAGAATGGTAAGTTCAAGCACCATTTTTGATGTGGAGCAGCGGTTATTACAGCATGAAAGCTTTGTTGCTTAAATTCTGCTACATGCATTTTGCTTCACTTCCTTAAAAATTTAATTGCTTCCTTTCTCTGCTGTTTCCTTCGACGGCATTCAATTCAAAATCACTTCTCGATCCTCTAAGCCACGCGGAAACATTTATGATCCTCTATTGAATACGGATGAATTTTTATAAACAATTTTATGAAGTAGAGCTTTGATTTAATAATATTCATGAATTGTTTATTAATGACACAGCAGTCTCTTAGCAATAAAAATGAATGAATGAAATAAAGGTTTCTCCATAACTTTCTCACACACTTTCAAATAAAGCTATTATTTGACAATTATCTTCCTTTCCTTCCATAAAATTATGAGACTTTAGTAAAGTCGTGAATGTTTTGCACTTATTGGCGAATAATAATTACTAAATATGACGTAATTTCAACGTTTTTTGTATCTGCCTTATGATTCTTGGCGACTGTTTCGCATTTCATTCTTGACATGCCTTTTGATCCCAAGGCCTCTAACCATTTGCTTATTGTTATGTTATATGTCTGTGTAATTTGTCTTTTGTATGTTTCTATCGAACAGATTACTGTGTAATGTTTTTTTTTATTTTTAATAAAGTCTACCTACATCTATACCAAACCCGAAAGGGGCCATTTTAGCCCTAGAAATGGAGGTGTGGTGTGGTGTTAAGTGCTGACATACGTTTAATAGTACCCTAAAATCCAATTTGTATTCTCTACCAACAGATTGAAAAAAAAATGACTACAAAATACATTTGTAGTCAAACACGCACACACGCACACGTCTCTGGGCTATAGAGTTATCACTTTTACATGCTTGGGAAAGCACACATAGACAGACGATCAACCATGTGATGATTTTTGTACTAAATTGGATAGTTCTACAATTGTGATTCTACAATTTTGATATTTAATGTTGTGCCAAATTTTATCTATCTACCTCCATTCATTTTGTGGTTACGGTGTCAACTAGCTCTACCGACTCAGTCTGAATGAATTTCGTTCAAAATTTGTTGAAATTATTCTACAAAAGTGATTTAAAATCATATACCAAATTTCATCTGTTCAGCTCAAAATATTTTTAAGTTATCTTTGTCACACATAGATAGAGATATTCCCAATTATGCGCTTTTTGAACTCGGTGAGACTGAAACGTAGAGATTTCTCAAAATCTTGAGTTTGATATTTTGACAACATTACCAACTTACTTTTCATACACGAGAAAGTAAAAATGTAGATAAGAAGTGTAGTTTATTACATTGCATTAATACTCAGTTATATATGACCAACATCTATATTGGCATTCGAGTCCGTATACTTAAACACATTATTACTGCAATTATGAAAACTATGCCTCAAAAAATTCATAATAGTATGGATTACCAGCTGCCAAAATTCTGTACTGATTTGTAATACTTAAAAAATTAAAATTTTAAAACAACGTTTTAGACATACATATTTATTTATAAATTATGTTGTTCATTAACTAAAAAAACAAAATTTTCGGAGATTTTGTATGTACAAAGAATCTTTCACATTTTTTGAATAAAAAATATAAATCTCCAAATACTTCATTTGAAAAACGAAAAAGTCGAGATACTTTTCATTTAATGTTTTCAGCATATTATTACTTCAAATTAAAATGTCAGGAGAACTCGAGTTTTACATTGAAATTAAAATGTTTTATTCTCTATTTATTTCAAAGATTTTTTCCTTGCTCAGCTGGATATTATTGACCTCAATAATATCCAAAAATAAAGTAATGTTTACATATAGTAACAAGTCATATCATTTCCAAGAAAAATGGAACTATAAGCAATAAATAGAACAAACACCGTCTGTTTACCTTAGGAAATAATTAAAAAAGATATATTTAGCTAACCAAAGAACAGTATATATATTATGTAAGGACTTAAAAGGAATACAATCAATGCACAGAATTAGCTCAATATTGCCCGAAGCTTTCTCTCACAAGTAACGTTTCTTCAACGTTTTCAACTTCCTGCATATTGTGATGCGCCGACGTATTTATCACGATACCAGCATTTAAAATAAACGTTTTTTTCTTTTCACTGCAGTTTCCTATATATTGTTAAGCTGCTATCGGGACCAAATCAACAATTAGGTACTTGCAATGTTTTGCGTTAACGCTTTCATATTTAAGATGCGTACAGAACGTTTTCAGTCGTTAATTCTTAAGTGTTATATTTATGAACAGGAGTTTGAATGAAGCATTGAACTTAAGACAGCAATTGATTGGCAACAGGTGATAAGATTTAGCCGTGTTGAAAGAAAGAATTTTCTAGTTTGGCAGGTGACTCTAGTATAAGTGTTAATATTCGCTTATTGTGCTACAAAGTTTTTAACGAAAAAGAAGATTGAGTAGATAGATTATGCTTTATAGATCCTGCAAAAAATAATCTAACCTATAAGGAAATGCGGAATGTTTTTATGATTTTTAAAATTATTTCTATATTTGCTTTTAATTGTTTTATGTTGCCACTTAAATTAGGTCCCCTTTAAACTTGGCTGGAGTTTACTATTATTATCATGTAAGAACATGTTGATTTTTCTGGGATGAGGTTTTTTGGCGTCAACAAAAATGCATTGGCGAAAAATAAAAATGTTATTATCTGCTCAAGCATGCCGAAAAATTGGCTTTTAATAACGCGTTGCCATTGCATTTACAAAAGCTCTGAATTAAAAAAAATAAGTCAACGACTACGGCAAATAAAACCTAGAAAATTTTCATTTTTAGCACGTGATTATATGAAAGGAAATAAATAGGAAACGTGATATTTTTTAAAACAATCAATGCGAGACTAAGTTTTTTGGGTTCGTTTGCAATACTAAAGTGATTCATTCAATGAAACCATTAAAATGAATAAAAATACAATTTAACTTGCTCGAGCACGTGGTGCTTGGCTGTTCAAGAAATGATGTTCTGACATGATACTTTGAAATATGCATAGCAGATTTCATTTTAATCTTTTATTTCAATTTAATTTGCATCTAATGACAGCTAGTTGTCGATAAATTTCTTAAATAAAGAGAATTAAATGGAGCTGATAAATCATCTTCCTTGTTCCGAAACTTCACTAACATCAAACAAAATAAACTCGTTTAATATGAAATATGAGGTAAATGTTCCAATCCTTTAACCTCTAGCTTACGGGCGGTACAACTGCTGTACCAAGATTTTTTTTACCTTTCCTTACGGGTCGGTACAACTGTTGTACCAGTAACAAGCTTGGATTTCGTCCCCCCACTTGAACTTCCCGGCGAACCGTAATTGCCTCATAAAAATCCCTGCCCTTTTGTGCTATACCCTTCAGGGTCAGGAGATTTCGTCCTGCTGTAGTTATAATCACTGTTGGCGCTAGTCAGTTTTGTGAACCTTGCTTTGGCGACATTTTTTTTAAGTAACATTTCTGAGAGGTATGGAATGAGTTTGTAATACTCGATTGAAAACATTATTCTTTTCCACCGTTGCTTAATTTCTAACCATTGTAAATTGTTAATTTTTTAACAATAAAATTTTGTAAATTTATAATAATGTCCGTTTATAATTTTATTTGAATCAAGAATTACTTGAAATTTCATTTCTGATGGAATGGTGTAGTGTAGGTAATCGGTGACCTAGATAAATTGCTACATTTTTCGTCATTCGTCATAGTCCAAAAAAACTAAATTGAACCTACGATTGGGTTTTTTTCTTTCACCCTATCATTATTCTGTTTTACATTGAAAAGTGACACAACACTGTTTTGTCTTCATGCCTGCCTCCCCTTCTATGACTGGAATCTCGGGCATATATACTTCGCAGTTACTAATGTACTATTCTAACACAACATTAAAGAATTGACTACTTAAGATTTTTTAACTTTTAAAGTTTAATACTTGAACAAATATTTCAGGCTAAAAATACATTTGGGTTGTGATTTTTAAGCCAACTGTAAGTTTCATCATTATTTTTTATGATTAATGAAAACGGTTGCTTTAATTATTTATAGATAATCATTCGTTAAAAGTTATGATTCTAATTTTAAAATATTGAAAAAGGTTCTTTAAATCTATGATAAATAATAATTGGTAGCATTTTATGCATTCAAACATCAGAAGAGAAATATTAAAATCTTTATGCCTTCATTTCAATTCACTGAAAAGTTACTAGACATTTGAATTTTTCCAGAAACATTTTTACTCAAATAAAATAGTAGGAATTCTAGATTTAATTTTAAGCATTTCTGAAATATAATCTAAATACTCTGCTTGTACAAATGTTGTAGCTAATTACGAAAGCTGATCATTTAGAATGCTAGCTTTATTCATTAAAGATTTTTTGAAAGTTTTCTTTTTTGATAACTACTTTTCAACATATTATTATATCAATGAAATCTTATGTATCAAATTCTAAACATACCATATCTAATCTTAGTTTGGTTAAATTAACCGTCTTAAATCTGGTGATTAGTTACGTATTAGTAAATTTTTAAGCAGAAAAAAAATCATAAATCAATTATTTATTGCCTACAAAACTCAGCGTACTTTTCAAAAATACTATACTGCTATGACTTATTGAAATTTTCGGGAAAAAATCACTATAAATTATAAGAATCGACAATAAAATAGGGAAACGTCACTAGTGATTTATATTGAAAACCGTCCGAAATATGTTAGGAATAAAAAATGTATTTATTTTTTATGAGCTCAATATATTAATATTAAAAATTTGAAATTAACAAAATAGCAGACAATCATATATGCTATTTTGCAGATACATTTAACTTACAAAATAGCTAAGAATTGTTTTCTCTATTTTGTGCAAAGAAATGAAAATATTTTCAAAAAAAATTAGTTATGAATTTTATACATTATTTATAAATGTTTACATTTAATAAAGATAAATGAGTTAGAAGAAAAACAAAATGAAATTCATGGTGATGTGTTCATGTTTTATAAGAATTAAATTTACACCTTCAGTACGGCTTGAGAAATTTATTTAATCACAAATATGATTGAAAAATTGACAACGATAAATAATTATGCCGCAGTTATTCTATTTAAAATTTATTTAATATCATAAAATTTAAGTCATTTCTTGTATATATATATAATCAGAAAACTAGTGTTTCAGAAGAAAAAAAACTGCGATAAAAAGCTTTTTCTAGGAGACCAGACAAAGTAAAACCTCAAAAAAGCAACCCGGTTAAGACGGAGAGGACAGATGACCAATTAGCACTACGGGTGGCCGAAATCGGACAACAATCGCTTTTAAAAAAGGGGGAAAGCATTTGTTATCTTCTTCACAGAATCCCCGTATTCAAAGGAACTTTTTCGAGTTTGGGTTCCCGCAACGTAAAGGTTAAGAATCTGAAACGAGATGTCTGTCACCAAGCATTCAAAATGATCGCGTTATTTCCTTGGAACAAAGAGTTAAGAATTAGGAAATAAAAGAAATGGGGATTAATGACAAAATTAAATGTGTTTCCTGTAAGCACTTGGCACTTTAATAGGATCTGCTGGTTACCCTAACCGTTATCCGTAAAAGAAAAGAGAAAGAAAAGATTACCTCCGTCAAATCACGTGATCTAGTAAGAGGATTGTTAATGCGAGGTGAGGAGATCCGATTTAAACTACGAAAGAAATATCGAATTCTATTTGAACATATTTTTCTATTTCGAATTGACGAACCACTGTATAGAGAAAAGAAATTTTGAATTCTTTTTGAATTTCAGTCTTTTCTATCAATTTATCTATTTTACATTAATTTCATATCACTGACCAATTTCATAGAAATAAAGGAAAAATTTAACAAGTTTATTTGTTGGGAGTTTATATAACAAAGATTATGAATGCTTGTTTATTTAATTTTTTTATCTTATATATAATATTGTATTAAATTGTATTTAAATTAAATTATAATTATACTACATGCTCCGAATACTTTTTAAATTCAGGAATAACGAACATTTTCATTTAAAGATTTAATTTCAAGTGAAAGAAGTGAAAAATTAGCAGCATCACGTTTTAATTTAATAGATTTGCTTTGATAGTTTAAACCTATTATTCCCTATTTATTTTAAATACTTAGTTAATGATATCTTAAAAAAAGAGGATTGAAATACCTAGATAAGGGAAAATATAAAAAATTTATATGTGAAGCAATAAAGAAAGGTATGCTTCTTTTATACCGAAATTTAAATGCTATAATTATATAAGTGAGCTAAAAAGTGAAATATTCCCATTGTAATTATTTTTCATTTTTCCGTTTTTTATTTATTATAAAAACTAAAAACCAACGCTTTTCAAATTCAGTACCAACCGACTAATCTAGAAGTTAATCAAATTCTGTCGTACTAATTCATTAATGAAAAATTCCTAAAATTTATAAATAATATGTTTGTAATCGATAATATATAATTGTGTATTGTTTCTTAACTCCAAAGCATAAGAGTGTGAATTCAAATTTGATTTTAAAACTCCATTTTTACGAACATTATAAATAGCCTTAATAAAAGCAAACAATTAAAACCGATTTGAAGCATAGGGACTCTAGTTTTCAAGGAATAAAAATCATTATGAAAATGATAAAAAATTAAATCTGTATGCTGTTTGCAGTAACTATATTAACTTCACTTCTGTTTAGCTTAATCTGTATTAATGAATTGCTTCTAAATTACCGTTGAAAAATCACTTTGCTTCAAATAAGATATGTATCATTTGAATATCAAATTGAATTATCAACTATCATAAAATATGTATCAAATGAGTATCAGTAAAATATATGTTAAATATGAATGTTTTGTTATCCACAATTCATTTAGAGTGCTCAGAATTTTAAATTTTAAAATCAAACGAAATTTGTTAATAAGAGCAAAAAATAATCTATCAAAGCTATAATTTTCTTTGAAGTGACGCTAAATCAACATTTTTTTCTTTATAAAGAAAAAATGATTCAAAATATTTTTCACATCGAAATGAATTATAAGAAGCTTCATACAAGATGTTCGAAATTAAAACTTTTACACTTTTCAATTAGAGATTTTTTTATCTCCGAAAATTGTCATTTTATATCATAATATATTTGAATTTATGGCATACTTGTTTGAAATTCTTTTGGGTAGAATTAATTCGATTCGCAAATTTTGGCAATTTAATACAATAATATGATAGCGCTGATTAGGTATTAAGAATTTTTTTAAACACTCTGGGAATACTTTTTCCTGTTTTATTAAATAAGAAATATTTTTATTATTATTGATCGATATATCATCACTAATAGTTTTTGATACTGTAGAAATATTGATTTTTTTCATGCTTAAATCTGAGTATTTTTTTAAAAAAACTTCATTATATTCATCTTTAAAGACGAATTTCAAAAAGAAAATGAATGATTCCGATCTCATTTCAATTAAATTCCTTTATTCACAAATAATACTGTTACTTTTTATAAATTGGTTTTGATTTATAATATTTAGAGCCAATATAGGCGGTATTCTCGTGTCGGGCTTGAGTAAGGTCCCATCATCCGTAAAATGCTGAAATTCTACCCTCATTTATTACTTTACAACAAATTCATTAACATAAAGAGGGATTAGAAAAGATTAGTTTTGATAATTTTTCCGAAAAACATAAGCTGATAGTTATGAAGGTATTCTTGAGATAACGACACCGATGTCACCAGCTTGAAGCAATTTTTCCTTCCTTTTTGATGTTATGAAAATATATACCGATTATATAGAAATATCTTATTCCTTCTTACGATCTTAAAATTTATTCTGAATTTTATGGATTTTTAAAAGTTTATATAGGAAAAAAATTAACTTTTTTGTTTTAGTACAAAACCAGTGGAGTAATCTTGAAACTTTATCACATAATCTTTATCATTTAAAAATTCCCACTTATGAGTATTTTAGGCTTCATAGTATAGTGAAGTAGATAGAATATATGATATGAACGTCATTTTTGTCGGCTGATTTTTAATGAAACTTCCAAGCAGAGCTAAAATTGTAGAGTAGATTATAAATGAGGATTTTATAATAATATTTCTTCATCCTTTTTAATTAGAATCGAAGTAAACCACATTTTCTCAAAAATTTGGATTTACTAAATTTTAAAATTAAGTCAGAGATGCATATTTGGAATGAAGGGAGCAAAACTTATTAAAGTAGAAGTTGCATTTATGCAAAAATGACATTTGAAATTTTAGTATATAATATAAGGTAAGGTATTTAGTATATATATTAGGTATAAATTTTTCATGTTTTTCTCTTCAGAATTCAGTAATAAACAAAGTGTGCGCGACAAATTTGAAATGTATATGTTTCTGTCACCATCTAGAGTTATTGAGTATTTTTGTAACCTGTTCTAGAAAACTCGAAATAGAGGTGAAAAGGTCATTCAATGGCGTTTCGCGACCCACTCATCACAGACACGAAGTAATCGATATAAGTTAATAATAAGAAAATCCATTGGTATATCGGATCAATTGATAATAATTACACGTTAAAAACTTGCACGTAATTGATTTTATATTAATCAATCAATTAAATAGGACATCCTGTGAATGATGAATTGTGTAAAATACGGTTACATAATGAAATAGTTTAAAAATTTATAAAACTAATATTATAATGATTATAACATGCTATTTCGATAATATCAAGCTTATAATCGAATTAGAGAAGGGTTTACATAACAAGTAATTTTTTAAACAAACATTTTTTTAAATCAATTCCTACTTTGGATAATACGAATTTTTTTATTTTAGTTACTTTTTATTAAATAATTACAATTGTTCTCGTGTTCCGCTTTACAACCGAAGGAGGGTTGCAGTAGTTTTTGAGGGTATGGACCCCTGAGCACCTGAATAACAATCACCTTTGACTCAGTACCCCCAGTGGTATAACTCCCGACATGGAGAACTTTGCGATCAGGTTCGAACTTATAGCACAAGAGTTGCGAATTCAACGCCCTACCAACCAGGTTATCCCGACCCAACAATTGACCCTGCTATAAAGGCGAGAAAATTAGTTTTTAATTAATTAATAAAAAATTAATGAAGAAATATTGGGAAAAGCTGTATTAACGTCAAATGTTATCTACTACAAGTTTTAAAAAATTTACTTGAACTTGAATGGATTAATAAAAAGTATTTTATTAACGATGGAAAATTTGAACTATATATATATATATATATATATATATATAT